>CM059336.1:9841492-9868992 GCA_030340685.1 Protosalanx chinensis
TTGATTTGACTGTTGAATTACAGTAGAACACACACAGTATCTGCCCAGTAAAAAACACAAAAAACAAACATAGTTTTCCTCCAATTCATCATTAACAATATGGCTGCTCATCTTCCAGTTCTGTGTTAATTGTATTACGGACAACAAAGGTGAACAGTTTTCTGATTAAACTAGCAGAGAGCGTTTCTAGTGACTGAATCGATGGTGTGTTTGAACACTGTTCTGAACACTGTTCTGAACACTGTTGTGTGAGGCTGCTGTGTTCAGTCCCTCTGCATGCAGAAACTGGGCATTTGTTTGTTTGTTTGTTTATTAATTATTTCTTCTCTGGTAGACAGGATTACTCTAAATTATGGAGCAGTCCCCTTTCTCTCCTTAAGTAAAAATAACATCTGTCCAGCAAATGGAGAGCTTAACGTTTCTCTATAATTAATGGTAAAAGCCTCTAGAGTCGTACATGAAATATACATCTTCTACGACCTCGACAACACACAAAGAGCATGTGGAGGGGGGGTGGGGGGGGGGTCAAAAAGAAAGAAAGATTAAAGAATGCGAGAGAGAGCTGTTTGTCACGGAGGGACTGAGAACGCCCAGCCTCAGCTGGATGGTGCCGGGTGGACAGAGTGGCGTCCCAGCCTGTGTTGCCGTGCGTCACCTCAAGGGCCACGCCCTCTTTCTTCTCCTCCGGTGTTCAGAGGTGGTCCCTTCGCCCCGCGCGAGAGGGTGAGACAGAGAGAGAGGGTGAGACAGAGAGAGAGGGTGAGACAGAGAGAGAGGGTGAGACAGAGAGAGGGTGAGACAGAGAGAGAGGGTGAGACAGAGAGAGAGGGTGAGACAGAGAGAGAGGGTGAGACAGAGAGAGGGTGAGACAGAGAGAGAGGGTGAGACAGAGAGAGGGTGAGACAGAGAGAGAGGGTGAGACAGAGAGAGAGGGTGAGACAGAGAGAGAGGGTGAGACAGAGAGAGGGTGAGGACAGAGAGAGAGGGTGAGACAGAGAGAGGGTGAGACAGAGAGGGTGAGACAGAGAGAGGGTGAGACAGAGAGAGAGGGCGAGACAGAGAGAGGGTGAGACAGAGAGGGTGAGACAGAGAGGGTGAGACAGAGAGAGGGTGAGACAAAGAGGGTGAGACAGAGAGAGTGGGTGAGACAGAGAGAGAGGGTGAGACAGAGAGAGAGGGTGAGACAGAGAGAGAGGGTGAGACAGAGAGAGAGAGGGTGAGACAGGGAGAGAGGGTGAGACAGAGAGAGGGTGAGACAGGGAGAGAGGGTGAGGACAGAGAGAGAGAGGGTGAGACAGAGAGAGGGTGAGACAGAGAGAGAGAGCTGCATTGGCAGTGACAGCTGACCTCCATGAGAACCAGGCTCAGGCCCCCACTAGTTTCCGGATCGATGTATAATTGATATGGTGGGAAGCTCCAGAGCCCCCCTCCCCCCATACCCCCCCCCCCACCCCCCCCCCCCCCCCCCCCCCAGGCCTCCTCCACCTCACCCACTTCTCCCCCCCTCCTGACCCCCATCTCTCCCCCCCTTACAGAAGCTCTGAGGCTGGCCCAGGGAGATTGGGTGGCGGGCCATTCGCTGAGGGTGGCATAATGTGACCTCACCTGGCCTCCGTGAGCTTCTAGCCACGCACACACACACTCACACACTCACACACACACACACACTCACTCACACACACACCTGTCACATGAGAAAGGGGCGCAAGCTCTCGAATTAGGCCGTTGGGGAGGATGTGACACGCAAAACAAATGCACTGAACAAGCTGAAAACATAGCGCAGGATAGCTGGCTCAGACGAGCGTGTTCACACTGGGGCTGTTAACATCTGCTCCCAGGATCCTCCAGGGTCAATATCTCCCCAAGTGCTTCACTCATTGATTACTGATTGAAAGATGATTGGCTGAAGAGTAAACACATGATCCCCTCTAACAGAGGCCTGAGGGGAAAACACATCACATTAGATTTAGCACCAGTCTCGCCTGGATGTGTGTGTGTGTGTATGTGTGTGTGTGTGTGTGTGTTCACTCACGCAGGAATGAACATCCCTGTTATCTGAGAGGGGAAGGGAGGGGACATTAGGGTCTGCTTGACTTCCTGCAGCCACCTGGGATTGACAATTTAATCAATGTGATTATTTTTTACTTCGTTTTTTTATCTCCTGAGAACGCTATTGAGTGGAACAATTAACCAATGCCTAAAATATTACTTTGTGACAGATTATTTTTTTTTATGTTATGGTGTATGTGGTTGTTCACTCATATGTGTTAACCTAAAAAAAAAAGGCCTTCCTGCACTCCACTTACTCACTCGGGATAGCTGGTGATCTCAGGTAACAGGAAAAGGTCATACTGACACCTAGTGTCCACACCAGGTAACTACACCTTCAATCTTCTTTCTCTGCGACTAAATGAATTGAAATAGGGACAACTAGCGATTTTCCCAAAACTTGTATCAAAACATCAAATCATGGTTCACAAATGACGTTCCACCAGCGCATCAGACAAGACACGACATGGAAGAAAGTATCTGAGATCACATTAGTTCACACACACGATCAAAATACGCACAAACGTGTTCGTGGGTTTAACAAACAGCCTCTTCATTCTTTTCATTCGTGACACTACAGTGACTGTGTGATATTGCATTCAGCAACTTTGCCGATGTAGGGAATGTTTAATGGACACGATAAAAAGTTTTTTTTAAATCAAGATAACAGTAACAGTGCATAAAACATCTTTAGAAAAAAACCTACAAAACAAGTACAAATGAAACCAACACACATCTCTACTGAAGTGCCTTGAGGAAACATTATTAACCCACAAATGACCAGACAACACAAAAAAATACTCTCCCAAAAAAAAAACATCCATACACAGCAACACTTAGAGAAGGCCGGAAGGTCAAAGTTCATCGCGTTTCGTTTGAAATTCAACCGAACTTCCTCCTCGGTTTCACCTCACAGAGTTCAAACTTTCCTCTCCCAGAACTGGAACTGAATTCTGGCTGTGATTGTGCGATTCTTAACAGAATCCCCCCCCCCCCCCCCCCCCCATGCAGAACCTTATCTCTTCACTTTAATACTTTTAACACACCGGTTCCCCTTCAGCGCTGGTGAGACGTGAGGTTCTAATGATGTTCCAGCTCAGGGTCTGTAGGGTTCTTCAGTGGCTTTAGGACGTCTGTGGTCATAAACAGGTTGAGATCTTCTACATCAGTGGTCTTCCACCCCTGTTCCTGTCTTTAATGTTCTAGATGTTTCCATGGTCTGAAGCATCTGATTCAAACAGGGGTCGTGGTCAGGCTTCATTTAAGCGTGTCGGAGCAGGGAACCAATTAAAACGTGCCGAACAGCGGACACCCTGGACCAGGGTTGAACGCCTCTGTTCTACGTTCACATTTGTAGAGTTGTAGCGCCCCCTACAGGCCGTGCAGCCACTCTGTAGGGGGCAGAATGTCCTGCTGTCTTTTGTTATTGTTTTCATCTGGATACGGTTCAGGAAGACGTCTCTTGTTTTTGGTCCCAGATTCTTCGGTCACAACAGTGATGGTCTCAGGAACATGTGTGGTAAACTGTGGGGTTACCTGAGAGGACTCTCTATCTCTCTCTATCTCTATCTCTGTGTCTCTCTCTCTCTCTCTGTGTCTCTCTCTCTCTCCCTCTCTGTCTCTCTCTCTCTCTCTGTCTCTGTCTCTGTCTCTCTGTCTGTCTCTCTCTCTCTCTCTCTCTCTCTCTCTGTCTCTCTGTCTGTCTCTCTCTCTCTCTCAGTACATAGACTCTGTCTCTCGCCCTCCCCCAAACGACAGGTTGAAAGTGCTTCCCAGCCTCTTGGTGACTCCGCCCCCAGTCCTGTTCTTCTTCCTGTTCCAGTTGAGCAGGGAGGTGGAGCTCTGGCCCTTGGCCCCGCCCCCCAGCAGGCGGCGAGCGTTCTCCTTGTCACTGGCGGGAGAGAGGAGCGCTGGCTTCCTGTCCACCTGGAGCCAGGAAGAGAGGTCAGGTCACCTGGAGGTCACACACACTAGCACCTCCACACACCTCCACACACACTAGCACCTCCACACACCTCCACACACACTAGCACCTCCACACACACTAGCACCTCCACACACCTCCACACACACTAGCACCTCCACACACACTAGCACCTCCACACACCTCCACACACACTAGCACCTCCACACACCTCCACACACTCTAGCACCTCCACACACCTCCACACACACTAGCACCTCCACACACCTCCACACACACTAGCACCTCCACACACCTCCACACACCTCCACACACACTAGCACCTCCACACACACTAGCACCTCCACACACCTCCACACACACTAGCACCTCCACACACCTCCACACACTCTAGCACCTCCACACACCTCCACACACACTAGCACCTCCACACACCTCCACACACACTAGCACCTCCACACACCTCCACACACACTAGCACCTCCACACACCTCCACACACACTAGCACCTCCACACACACTAGCACCTCCACACACCTCCACACACACTAGCACCTCCACACACCTCCACACACACTAGCACCTCCACACACCTCCACACACACTAGCACCTCCACACCCACTAGCACCTCCACACACCTCCACACACACTAGCACCTCCACACACCTCCACACACACTAGCACCTCCACACACCTCCACACACTCTAGCACCTCCACACACTCTAGCACCTCCACACACCTCCACACACTCTAGCACCTCCACACACCTCCACACACACTAGCACCTCCACACACCTCCACACACACTAGCACCTCCACACACCTCCACACACACTAGCACCTCCACACACCTCCACACACACTAGCACCTCCACACACCTCCACACACACTAGCACCTCCACACACCTCCACACACTCTAGCACCTCCACACACCTCCACACACACTAGCACCTCCACACACCTCCACACACTCTAGCACCTCCACACACCTCCACAGACACTAGCACCTCCACACACACTAGCACCTCCACACACCTCCACACACACTAGCACCTCCACACACTCCCGTACCTGTGTGTCGTGCGTGTGCAGCGTGATGACACTGAGTCGTACCCCAGCCTCGTCACAGCTCTGCAGAGCGTGCACCACCTCCCCATGCTTAGACCACTTACAGTCCTCCCCATCCAGAGCTACAATGTAGTCCCCCTCCTGCAGGCCTGCCTCCTAACACACACACACACACATAAATATACACACACACAGATAAACACACTTAAATATATACACACACACATACACACACACACACACACATAGATACTGTATATACACACACACATAAATATACACACACACAGATAAACACACTTAAATATATACACACACACATACACATAGATACTGTATATACACACACACATAAATATACACACACACAGATAAACACACTTAAATATATACACACACACATACACACACACACACACACATAGATACTGTATATACACACACACATAAATATATACACACACAGATAAACACACTTAAATATATACACACACACATACACACACACACACACACATAGATACTGTATATACACACACACATAAATATATACACACAAACACAGATAAACACACACACACAGATACACGCACACACACACACACAGATACACGCACACACACACACACAGATACACGCGCACACACAGATACACACACACGTACGTACATTCCGATGCACAAACACACGTATGCCAAATTCCTTTGACCATGGAGGAACTGTGTGAAATGCTTGGGAGGTTTCTGTGTGTGTGGGTGTGTGTGTGTCTCACCGCAGCGCGGCCCCCCGGCACCACGCCTGCCACCAGGACAGGGGAGTCTCCCCGGAGCGTCAGCCCCAGGCCCCCCTCCCCCTCTGGAGACACACCCCTCGTACCGGACCCCAGCATGCCCGAGCACTGAACACTGACAGAGGACCCTGCAGCAGAGAGAGGGGGGGAGGGAGGGAGGGAGAGGGAGGGAGGCGGGGAGGGAGGGAGGGGGAGGGAGAGAGGGAGGGAGGGAGGGAGAGGGTGTGTGAGTATGTGTGTGTGTGTGAGTGTGTGTGGAGGTGTGTGTGTGTGTGAGTGTGTGTGTGTGTGTGTGTGAGTGTGTGTGTGTCTCACCAGCCTGAAGAAGATGTCCTTCACAGGAACAGTAGTGAAGTCAGGTGGGGTGATTTCTGGCTTCTGATTGGTCTGAGCTGTACAAAGACCCAACACAACAACTCTGCTTATTTCTGCTCCTCACACACACACTCACACACACACACACACACTCACACACACACACACACACACACTCACAGCGGATGTCAGGGGCGTCAGGTGTGTCGTTGAAGTCGTCCTCTCGGTCCAGTTGTGAGTACATGTCCAGGGAGCGTGTGTGTGTGAAGGACAGCACCTCCTGCAGGATGTCGATCCTGCGCAGGGTCTTACACACACCGTGCACACGCATGGCCTCCTCATGACGAATCACCGCCCGGCGGAGGTGGGCTTTGGCTGGACGCACACACACACACAACACACACACACACACAGGTGAGGACGGGGCGCGTTGGTGGCAAACGCTGCTCAGGTGCGTGAGCTGTGGGTGAAGCTGGTGTGTGTCTGTGTGTGTCTGTGTTGTGTGTGTCTGTGTTGTGTGTGTCTGTGTTGTGTGTGTGTGTGTGTGTGCGCGGGGGCGGACCTAGCTTGCGTCTCTCCTCAGGGTCTCTCAGCACCTGGGTCAGAGGTGGACCTGCAGGAACACCAACATGAAGGTCCAGGAACACCTGCTCTGCTTCCTCCTCTACGCTGTCTGGACACACACACACACACACACACACACACAGCTCAGGTTCCTACACACACAACTACAGACGCACACACTGACATGGAGGGTCTCAGCAGTGTGGTAGTGGGGGAGGGTCTCAGCAGTGTGGTAGTGGGGGAGGGTCTCAGCAGCGTGGTAGTGGGGGAGGGTCTCAGCAGTGTGGTAGTGGGGGAGGGTCTCAGCAGTGTGGTAGTGGGGGAGGGTCTCACCAGCGTGGTGGCACAGGTCTCAGCAGTGTGGTAGTGGGGGAGGGTCTCAGCAGTGTGGTAGTGGGGGAGGGTCTCAGCAGTGTGGTAGTGGGGGAGGGTCTCAGCAGTGTGGTAGTGGGGGAGGGTCTCAGCAGTGTGGTAGTGGGGGAGGGTCTCAGCAGTGTGGTAGTGGGGGAGGGTCTCAGCAGTGTGGTAGTGGGGGAGGGTCTCAGCAGTGTGGTAGTGGGGGAGGGTCTCACCAGCGTGGTGGCACAGGGTGAAGGCAGTGTGGTAGTGGGACAGGGCTCTGAAGTACTCTGTCTTGACCTGGACCATGGACACCCAGGACAGGGGAACATAGTCCTTCACCAGGGGCTGGATCATGGTCTGGAGCACCAGAGAGTAGACATCTGACACCTGCACACACACACACACACACGCACATACAGACACAGACACAAGCATGCAGACACCCCCCCCCTCCAACAAATCAAACATCCATCCACCCACGCACAAACAGAAACACACAAAACAAACACACCCACACACACACCCACACACACACCCACGCACACACACCCACACACACACATAAACAAGTCAGATGGGAGAGCAGCAGAGTAAAGCCCAGCTGGGCGGTGAGGCGTGGCGAGCGTGGCGGGCGTGGTGGGCGTGGTGGGCGTAGTGGGCGTGGCGGGCGTGGCGGGCCTGGCGGGCGTGGCGGGCGTGGCAGGGTGGCGCTCTCACCCGGGCTGCTTCTTGGGCCAGGCGGAGCTGGGAGGAGAAGCGGGCGTGCGACGGGTGTGTGAGTGTGACACGCTCGAACACACACTCCTGGACCTGGGCCACCATGAGACGGACCAGCATGCACAGGGAGGGGGCGCTCATGTCCAGGCTGGGGGCGTTGGAGAAGTTATCCTTCAGGTAGTTGAACGCACCTGGAACCACACACACACACACACACAGACACACACACACACAGGAGAATCCTTGAAATTATTGAGTGTGTGTGTGTTTTGTGTGGGTGGGTGGATGAATTGGTGTCTGTGTGTCTGTGTGTGCATGCGTGCGTGTGTGTGTTTGTATTTCTGTGTGTGTGTGTGTGCATGCGTGCGTGTGTGTGTTTGTATTTCTGTGTGTGTGTGCATGCGTGCGTGTGTGTTTGTATTTCTGTGTGTGTGTGTGTGTGCATGCGTGCGTGTGTGTGTTTGTATTTCTGTGTGTGTGTGCACCTGCAGCCCTCTGGAAGGCGTCGATGGCAGTGTGGATGCCGCTGGCTGACGAGCGATCCTGCCTGGCGCCGATCTGAGTGTGGAGGGCAGCCAGGTTAAACAGAACGCTGCCCTTCTCAAAAGCCAGGGCCCTCTGGGACGAGGGCACCCCTGTCAGGGAGTCATACCTGGGGGGGGCAGGGGGGACAGGGGGGGAGATGACGTTGTGTCCTTGAGCAAGGCGCTTCACCCTCCTTGCCTCAGGGGGGGAATGTCCCTGTACTTACTGTAAGTCTCTCTGGATAAGAGCGTCTGCTAAATGTAAAAAGGTGTAGTGTGTGTGTGTGTGTGTGTGTGTGTGTGTGTGTGAGAGAGAGACAGGTCCTCACCAGTGGAAGTGTACCCCCAGGTTCTGGTGAGGGGGGAAGAAGCGCTGGTCCAGGTAGAACAGCTGGTTATAATACTCCATCAGAAGCTCCACACCTGCCTGGGTACGGCTGGGGGTCCGCATGGCCTGGTGAGGACACACACACACAGACACACACACAGAGACACACACACACACACACAGAGACACACACACACACAGAGACACACACACACACACACACACACAGCAACACACACACAGACACACACACACACACACACACACAGACACACACACACACACACACACACAGACACACACACAGTTATACACCGACCCGGAGCCTCCTTACAAGAAGCAGTACTGTTTTCCACTGAATGTTGTGGTTGTGTGTGTGTGTGTGTGTGTGTGTGGGGGGGGGGGGGGTGTACCTGTCGGAGTTCCAGGAAATCCATGATTTCCTTCTCATACAGGGAGCTGTCCTCTCTGTAGTGTTCACAGATGAAGTCCTTAGAGAGGGAGAAAGGGAGAGTGAGTGTGTGTGTGTGTGTGTGGGGGGGGGGGGGGGGGAGTGTGCAGAATGTGTGTGGAAGTTCTCGTACCTTCAGAGGACCAGCAAGGTCCACGTCCTTGGTTTCCTTCAGACCCAGTGGGATCATGGGAACGTTGATGGTTTCACTGGGAACAGTAGGAAAGTTCTAGGTTGACAGGGTTGACAGGGAAAGACACACACACACACACACACACACATTCCTGCCCCTCATCCACCATCACCTACCTCCATAGACAAACAAGCTGAGTCATCTGCCCCACACACACACACACACACACACACATTCCTGCCCCTCATCCACCATCACCTACCTCCATAGACAAACAAGCTGAGTCATCTGCCCCACACACACACACACACACACACACCTCTGGGAGCCATTAACGTCACTCTAATCAGGGATTTGTCCGTGCGTGCGTGTCTCATGCAAGCCCACCCTGACAAATGTGTGTGAACGGTGGATAACACGCACATATACAAACCCAGCTCGTTTGCTCTAATTATAGGTCTCGTTAGCCTAACGAGGCTGGTCCGGCGCGCCAACACCAATCATTAATGGGGTGAGGGGTGACGGTGAGTGTGCGTGCCTGTGTGTGAGTGGCACACAGCATACAGTACATGTGTGTGTGTGTGTGTGTCTGTAACCCGTCAGCAAGTCCTCCTCCCTATCCGTCCCACACTGGGATTCGAACCTCTGTCCTATGACCCTCCCCAACACAACACACACCCCTTCACCCAGCTACAGCTAGCTTCTCCATGGTTTACCCCGCTGCTCGGCCTCACAAGGATGGTTAAACCTGAGTGTGTGTGTTACCTGTCTGTCTGGTAGACTTCCATGTTGCTGTTCAGCTCCTCCAGTTCCTCCTTCAGCAGCTGCAGGTTGGAGTTGACGAACGTCAGCTCCAGGGCCACGGTTTCCCTCACCTTGTTGTTGGTGGTGGCCCTGAAGGGCGCACACACACACACACAGACACACACACACACACCTCAGAGAGGACACAGGGATCCTTTCACGGGACACACAATGTTTTGAAATCTCATTACGATGTCAGAGAATTGGGGTTAAAAGGGGGCACCTCAAAGTTCCTATTTGACACTCTTATTTGGGGGTGGGGGTGGGGTCACCTAATCGATCTGAACAGCTGACTGTGGTCTAGCTGCAGAGTTGAACTCCAGACCTTTCTGGAACTTTCCAATGGGAGAACTCTCCTTCAACCACCTCTACCGGCACAACAGAAAGGTTTGCCCCGCCCCCAAACAGTCCCTCGCCCAATCCAGCGGGGCGAATCCCCCTCGTAGGATGATAGATTAAAGGCCCTCACCTCCTGCGGGTCTTACTGGAGACGTGACGCTAGCTGACGCCTGTGTTGGGTAAGCTCCTGGGTTACACGGTTACAGGCAGCGTGCGGACAAACCCTGGGTTGTTTAAGCCGGATAAGTCAGGGCACACACACACACACACAAACACACACACACGCACACACACAGGCAGAATCTCTGTGATTAACTTAACTGACTGAATGGGTGAGAGAGCTGCACCTTTGACCATCCAGAAGTTGGATAAGACACACACAAACACACACACACGCACACACACACACACACACTGATAACCCATTAATCACTGGAACCCTCTCTCCAGTATGACTTAAACTCCTGACCTCACGACGTACTCGAAACAAACTCAGCCCCAAAACACACACACACACACACCACTAAACCTCCTCCTTTCTCACATAGAAACACACCCCACCCCACCCCACCCCACCCCCACTCCACCACAAACTAATCTGACCACAGACCCCCACTACACACACACAACCCTTTCCTGGCCAAGGGCAAGCAGATTAGCGTCAGCTTTAAAGGTCTGCCAAATATGCCCTTTACACACACACACACACACACACATTCTGGAGCACATTTACAAATGACTTGTGTGTTTATGTGTGTCAAAGTGTCCTTTTACTAAATAAAAGTACGATGCTCATACCGACTTGACAACATTAACAGCAACAGGTTGACGAAACAACTTGTTTTAGGACCCAGAGGAATGATGTCACTGACATCAGGAAGGGAATGACCCCCCACAGACAGGCTAACGCATGCCAGAACACTATGACGTCTTCGTCGTCCAATCAAGTTCTTCAAAGACTCTATCTCTTCATATCTCATTAGCATCTCACAGTAACCCCTCCCCCCTTCCCCCACACAATTACAAAACCACGGCCTAGTTCCACATCGGAACCTCACGCATTCAGTGTGTGTGTGTGTGTGTGTGCGTGCCGGTATTTGTGTCCCTTGTGTGTAGATCAATCCAAACACACCAAAACAACAACAAGAACAACAAGCTGAATGTCCCAGTGATGGGACTCGCTCTACCACATCCCCTGGGAATCTGCCTGGGAACAGGGCAGGGTGGCGGGAGACCAAGCTACTGATTGGTGCCTGGCCGGGTGTGTGGGGGGGGGGTGCCTTTGTTTCGGTGACCCCCCGCGGGTGGGCTGAGGGGGGTGTGTGAGGGGATGGGAGCGGGGGAGGGGGGCCCCCTTCTTGTCGCGCTCCCTCTTGAGGGGGGGAACAGTTTCATTCCTGCACACAAGCCTCAGCACTGAGCCGCCTCTCATCACGCCCCAGCCACGGTTCAAAACCCGTCGTCGTCGAGTCAGGTGGCTGAGCGGTTAGGGATTCGGGCTAGCAATCAGAATGTTTTCGGTACCATCCCCGGCAGTTCAAGATGATGTTGTGTCCTTGGGCACGTCACCCTACCTCAAGGGGAATGTCCCTGTACTTGCTGTGAGTCGCTCTGGATAAGAGCGTCTGCTGAAATGTAAATGTTTTTCACAAGCTAACTGTTTTTTTCATTCCAAACCGTGGCGGACAGAAAGAGAGGGAGTGTAAGGCGGTTTGTTTTTAATTAGGGTGAAGCCGTCTGGCTGTTTATCTTGTTGGATCCTGACGCAGCAGCGAGGCAGGCTGCACACACAGGCTGCCCGGCCCACAGGGAGACAGACACACTGTTTTAATGAAGACACACTCCCCTCAGCCCACTGAAGATGAGGAGGGAGGGAGGGAAGGGGGGAGGGAAACTACTACTACTACAACTACTCTGATATAATGTTAGGACAAACAACACAGTGACTTGAGAGGTCATTTAGAAAAGAAGATGAGGAGGAGAAGGATGATGCTAGTGTGCTGAGAGAGAGGGAGACAGAGACAGAGAGGAAGAGAGAGAGGGGGTAAGAGAGGGAGAGAGTGACAGAGAGGAAGAGAGAGAGAGAGAGGGGGTAAGAGATGGAGAAAGTGACAGAGAGGAAGAGAGAGAGAGAGGGGGTAAGAGATGGAGAGAGTGACAGAGAGGAAGAGAGAGAGAGAGGGGGTAAGAGATGGAGAAAGTGACAGAGAGGAAGAGAGAGAGAGGGGGTAAGAGATGGAGAGAGTGACAGAGAGGAAGAGAGAGAGAGAGGGGGTAAGAGATGGAGAGAGTGACAGAGAGGAAGAGAGAGAGAGAGGGGGTAAGAGACGGAGAGAGTGACAGAGAGGAAGAGAGAGAGAGAGAGAGGGGGGGTAAGAGACGGAGAGAGTGACAGAGAGGAAGAGAGAGAGAGAGAGAGGGGGGGTAAGAGACGGAGAGAGTGACAGAGAGGAAGAGAGAGAGAGAGAGAGGGGGGCTAAGAGATGGAGAGAGACAGCCTGGTCCAGAGCTGGGAAGCTTTGATGTCGTGCCACTGGATTTTTTCAGTCCACTCAAACGCACCTCTAATTAGGCTATCCAGCCAAGGAAAGGCTCCATGTTGTCATGTCAACTTAGGTTCAGAGTGGGTTCACACAGCTCCACATGCAGGAAGCAACGCAGAAGACTCGCCCGACAACGATTAACAGTTCCAGAAAAATTACATGAGGCTCGTGTGCACGGCGTCAAAGAACGGTGCCATGAAAACCTGGGAGGGGCGTTCCCAACACCCCCCCGCCCCTCCCCCTCATCACCACCAACACCGGACCGCTAAAAAAACGGAACCACAGCATGTTATTTCCGCTGTGCACGACCTTTCACCTTTTCCCACACCAGGGCTGGGCTGTGGTGGGAGTGTGGGGGGGGGGGGGGGGGGGGGGGGACTGGAACATTGGCTGGGGGAGGAGAGGAACACAGCAGGAGGGGGAGAGAGAGATGGGGGGGGGGGGGGGGGGGGCTCACCTGAACAGGTTCTCTGCTCCTGCCCTCATGAGCATCTCCTTGTTGATCTGCTGGTTGATGCGGGCCCTCCGGTGCTGGAGCCTGCTGCGCTGGGTCTGAGAGAAGGGATCACAGCCCTGGGGGAGGGAGGGAGGGGGCAGGGAGGGAGGGAGAGGGCAGGGAGGGAGGGGCACAGACAACAAAAACAGAGAGAGGGGGGGTCGAGAGGAGGGGGGTGAAGTTTAAACGTGGGAAAGAAAGCTGAACTGCACAAAAAAAACGAGCGGGGCACAACAGGCAACACAACAAGCCTTCATGTGTGAGTACAGAGTGATTACACACCTGTTTAGCTACACACCTGGGTGAGGCCACCCAGGATGTGACACACTCTCATTAAGTTCCCTTCATTAAGAATGGGTAACTAAGACAACCCCCCCCCCCCCCCAGCTCTTTTACTTCATGGGTCAGCAACCTAAGCAAAAAGGAATGGGATACACGTAGCTATGGTTACCAGGAAGCCAAACCCAGGTTAGCCTGGTGCCAGCGAGATGACACACACACCCCTCACACACACACACACACCCCTCACACACACACACACCCCTCTCACACACACACATACACACCCCTCACACACACACACCTCTCACACACACACACACACCCCTCACACACACACACACCCCTCTCACACACACAGTAACAGAGAATGTCTTTGACACTGAGGATGGTGTGGGTCACCTCTTCTGAGAGGGAGTCAGACACGCAGCCTGACTCAGGCAGTGTACTGACCCATGATGCTCTCTGTTCTCTGGAGCCAGTGGCTCACCTCCTGTGGAAGATACCTAACCTGTCATCGCCGTGGTGACGGCTGGCTGAACCTAACCCCACACACCACCCTTCTCTCTCTCTCCCCCCCCCCACACCCCCCCCCCCCCCCCCCCCTCCATCTCCCCCTGTAGTTCAGCACAGTGTTGGTTTTATAAGCATACGCCCAGTAATCCCCAGAGAGCCTGTAAGGATTAGGGCTGTAGCCCAGCTCTCTGCAGCCATGAGAGGCCGTATCTGATGCCACCAGCGGTGCCTTCTTCAGGTGGTACCAGGGCCACACCAGGCTGGTAGGACTCACAACCAGGCTGAATTCAAACGGAGTTAAGAAGCCTTTGACTGATGAATCTGAAGGAGAGAGGCTGGGGAGTGGAGCGGGTGGTGATGGGGGGTCGGGGGTGAGGAGGAGTTACCTTACGGACACTACCGTTGTGACTCCCGTCTTCCATGGGCGGGGGGAACTCCTCATCGTCTGATCCAGTTGCTGGGATCTCTGCTTCTCTGCACGGGGAATACCGAAGGTCATGAAGCTGCTTTACTTTTTCCCTCCCCAAGAAAGTAACAGTAAAGACTTGAAGGAAAGCCCTGCATCATGTTATAACGCGTCTATAACATTATAAATGTGATATAATATATATATAACAGTAAGGAAACTGGTGTGTGATGCAGCCCGCAGGACTGTAGGATCAGGCTGGGAGCTTGCTGGCTCTGCGAGACTTCAACACACTTGCCTTAACACGGGTTCCTCCATCATTTAACAGGGCGGACGGCTTGCTCAGCTACATCCCACTGGACTTCATCTTCAGCACGGGTCCGTATCTGGGAAGAACTCCGGTAAAAACAGCCGATAAATCCGCTTGGAAGCTGCGTTAAGAGACACTGGTCTGCTCCTTGACAGCAGAACCTCCACTGCTCCTCACTTGTTGCACTGAACCCTCCTACTTCAAATAATCCAGCCAATCACAGGCCGTACATGGTGACTGACAGCGTAAATCGACCAATTGGAAACTCCCTAGGAGGATCTGTGGAATCACAATTACCATAGCAACGTTTGACACAATGTTGCCTGTGTAAGGGCGCATTACTCTTAGTTTTTTGCTCTCAATCAGCATTATAATTCCTTTTATTCGCTGAATAAATTGCACAAACATGGAATTCAATGTGGCAAGATGGCACAAACAATGAAACATATACGGGACTTAAATAAGATCGATACAATTTATGATGTAAATGTATTAAACTAGTTATTCACATTATTCTAGCTAATAGGATATCTCCAGAATAGAACTAGCTTATAAGCATTTCATTAATATATGTCTGGTGATGTTTTTACTAGCTGTGACAGCAGTTATCAACATTTCCACTTAAATTCTAATGTAATTTTAGGTTTTTATGCTTTTAACGCTGATAGCCTACTAAATTTAAACTAATACTGCTCTCTTGCGGGCAAACAGTGCAATTGTCATTTGAATGTTACCCCAAAATAAATCATCGGCCCTAAAAAAAGAAAAATTGTATGTGTCCTTAAATCGCATCCAAGCATATATAGAAAAAAAAACCCTAAGGGTCAAATATTTTCCGAGAATGCATATGTTGAAAGCAAAACAGTAATTTCTGAGCATTAAATTGCGTTCTTCTAAGGTGTTTAATAATGCTGAACGTCCAACGAGAAACTTACATTACTGCCACTTATTGTGCTGGAAAAGGTTTGAGGCCTTGTTATTTGGACAAGCTACATCTCACAACTTAAGTTAAGTTCCCCTAACAGATGGACCAAATAGTGACATACATTCGATCAGCAACACTCAAAAATATAACATAATGCAACATGCTGAACTATATTTCTCTGCATTTACAGCTTTGTTTCACCTGCTTTTATTCTGAAGGCAAAAAGTTAACCGGAAGTGTAATGATGTAGAGGGTCAAACGTTGGTAGGGGGGGACTGTTTTTGCTGTGGCACTTCCGTTGGACGTTGTGGAGTATTCCAAGGTTTATCTGGTATTATTAAAAGGTAAATCTGGTGTTTTGCTGTTCTGACATAACAGCAAACATTAGCCATATCAAGTTGAAGTGTATAAATAAAAGGGTTTGTGATATTGCATGTTTACACACGGCAAGTGAAGCAAGCTCAGCAGTAATTTACGTTATGCTTTACAGATGGTTATCTAACACAGGCACTAACTAAAGCTGCCTTTCACAATAGAGTTACTAACAGTTATCTACTGTTATTGTTTTGTTTTTTTGTATTGCCACACTGTATTTTAAACAAAAGTACCAATGCTGACTTCTACATTCTTTGTACAGGATTGAAGTGTTTAGGTATCCAGAGGGATGTCAGGGACTAACATCATTTCCCAACCCTTCAACGGTGAGATAAAACTCTTTATACTCTATTAATGTGCACAGGCAACTTGGACGTCATCAAATGCTTGAAGTCTTTTATTTATCAATTAGACACGTCATCACCACGAGCGTCAGGAGGTAGTGACGTGCCTAATGAAAGCGATGAGGACGCACAGAGCGCTGCAAACGGTAATTATCACAATCATGCTTTACAAAAATGTTTAAATATATTGTTAGTTTAGTTTCTTTTTTTATAATGACGTATCAGAACACGGGATATTCCAGTTTGATCAGTATTGACTGTGTGCCACACCTGAACTTCACAAGAATGAGGAAATCCCAAAATCGCTTTAATGTCTATTTACATTTATAAATCTTCGTAAAAAAATCAATAGGTGGCGATAATAAAACAGAAAGTAGCAGCAACACACCAAACACAACACATGATCCATCAGACCCTGACGTCATCGATGGCAAAAAGGACATCCGTGTTCCAGAGACCTTAACATGTAAGATTCAGGATTTAAACAACTTCTACACCCATTTCAATCATTGGATGGCCCAAAAAAAGTATATTATTCTTGCTTGTGAAACATAAATGAGACTATATATATATATATATATATATATATATATATTTGCTTTTCCTGATGAACAGTTCCAACAGAACAGAAGACATCAACACTGGAACCAGAGGCACAGAGAGAGGCGGGCGATTCCCATAGCAACAACGAGTCTGTAGACGGTGAGACAATTCCTCAAATCTACTTCCCTACAAATTGTGTAGAGTCTGTTATATTTACTGTATGTGGTTTTCTGACAACCATCAATCCAGTGGCCTTCTATACATCATTCAATACATTCTATCTAAATCTCGAGTTGAATTCAGTTCACCTGAAGTGATTGTTCTGTATTTTCCTTCGTGTAGATCAGTTGGATGGAGTTGAGGATATTCCAGTCAGATTGAACCAGACAGTGCAGACAGAACCAGGGCGCCAGATGAATGTCGACGTGGAAACCATATCCACAGCAGAGGGCGGACAAGAGACACCTGAGACAGAAGACGAGGAAAAGCAGACACTGTCAGATGAACAAGCTAAAGATCCAGGGCAGACCCCAACCACAGACCCCCCTAGTAAGAGTTAAGTTTAAATCATTTAAAACGATGAACACTTTCTATAGCGATTGTGTACATTTGCCGAATATGTAGACAAATGTACACTTTGTTTATGTATTTGTTCTTTGAACAAATACAAGTGGATTCTGTTTGGTTTGATGGATGTCATACTAGGCATGGATGTGGGGTTCTGTGACTGGTTAGAACCTTGTGTTCCTGTCTTCTGTGGAGGTTCATATGGAGGAGTGCAGGATGTTCCACCTGAAGGAGTGGAGGATGTTCCACCTGAAGGAGTGCAGGATGTTCCACCTGAAGGAGTGCAGGATGTTCCACCTGAAGGAGTGCAGGATGTTCCACCTGAAGGAGTGCAGGATGTTCCACCTGAAGGAGTGCAGGATGTTCCACCTGAAGGAGTGGAGGATGTTCCACCTGAAGGAGTGCAGGATGTTCCACCTGAAGGAGTGCAGGATGTTCCACCTGAAGGAGTGCAGGATGTTCCACCTGAAGGTGTGGAGGATGTTCCAGATGGTAGAAGAATACATTCCAGCAGACCAAAACAACCCAAGAAGGAAGGAGATGAACGGCAAGATGAAGAACCAGAGGTCCAGTCAACTGGTAAACCCCACAGATCCATCCAGTAGTAGTGTATCAATATCCTCCACTGAAACAACACATGTTGAAACCACTCTAACGTCTGCTTCTGTCTCTCATTAAGGTACGAAGTTTATGTTTATTGGGATTCTGGGTGTCGTACTAAGCATCTCCTATGCAGTCTGGCTACAACCTAAGTCTGAAGTTGACACGCTTGAGGTCAGTCGAGTAGACGTCTTCCTTCTGGAGATGAACAAGGTTCAGGTCCAGTTTCCCAGCCAACATGTTGAGCTTTGGAGAAGGAGCAAAATACACCTGAAGAGGCACCTCCAGACTGACCACCCCAAAGAGCCGGCCAGCCTGATCCTGACCGCGGGCCGCAGGGCTGAGAGGACACTGCACTGCCTGGCCCAGGGCCTGGCCTCTGCCCTCTCCTCCGCCCTCAACGGATCTGTCCTCCAGATCGACGGAGACAGCATGGCCGGCCAGGACAGCAGCCAGGTCAAGTTTGACATTGACGACAAGCTCCGGCGTGCCTTCGAGGGGGACCAGCCCGTGGCCGTCATCCACCGCTTCGAGGAGCTGCCTCCGGGCTCCACCATCATCTTCTACCGCTACTGCGACCACGAGAACGCGGCCTATAAGAGTGCCTCGCTCATCTTCACCGTGCTGCTGGAGGGGGAGGAGGAGGTGTCAGCCAGTCTAGGGCTCAGTGTGGTGGAGGAGATGGTGGACGACCACCTCAAGGACAAGTTCCTGTCCTCAGACCACCCGGCTGCCTTCGACAGCATGGACACGGACAAGTTAAGTGGGCTGTGGAGCCGTATCTCCCACCTCATCCTGCCAGTGGCAGCAGAGGAGAGGATAGAGCAGCACGGGTGCGGAGGAACTTGATGCTCTTCACAATCTTTTCTAAAAACTGTTAATACTGGATAATCAACCTAAAGGGAGCTGCAATATTTTAATGATTTATGTTTCTTTACATTGTCATTTTTATACAGGCTATTGACCTGGGGCCATCATACACACAGCACTGTGTGCTAGGACATGGATAAGATGGGTATTCGATACACAACTTGCACTACCCTAACTATTTATTAAAATAATGCGGAGGTGTATTATATCATGATCTCAGCACTTGAAGTTGGAAATATTCTCTATTGTTTGGCCACGCACTTTAATTTTTAAGATTTCTTCTCAAATAATTAAAAAACTAATGTCTTCACACTCTTTCTTACAATTTCTACTTGATGTGTTTCTTAAGACAGGATGACGATTAAGAATGTGATTTTTTTTTAAAGACGTACATGGTGATTGTTATTCTGTTGAATAGACAATATCAGCTAAATAAATTTTCTTCTCCATGGGCTTAATTCATTGTCATAAATATGTGCCTTAACTTGAAATTAAAATAAACAGTTTAAGACAAGGCTTGCAATTTTCCTTGATGAGGTAACTGCTGTAGGCTGCCAAATACAATCTTCTCAGCAACATTTCATTATGGCCCACACGAGTATCCACTACATTTCATGACTTAAAATAAGTGTTTTAAAATAGGCTAGAGATTATATAGGAAATTTAATTCAATTAATTAACAGCCAAATCATTTTTTTCTCATCTGGTTGTTAGAAATTGGGATTGGCCTCGTGAGAACCGTTCAGACTCAAGTCACCTGGCATCATCCGTTAAACCGCCTCCTCCCCCCCCCCCCCCCCCCTCCTCCTCCTCTCCTCCCTCCAGTCCACCAGCTCCAGTCTTCCTCCTCTCAGTCTCTGAGGCGTGGAGGGTGGTGTCACAGCGGACTGAGATGTGAACATATGGGGAGGGCACCTGATTTTATACCTCAGCCTTCTGCACGAAACAGGACATGCCCGGGAGATCTGTAAAATAACAATAAAAAAAAACATGAAGAAAAAAATAGGATTTTTTAAAGAATTTTTCGTGATCATGAAAAAGCAGAGACGATAGGATAAAACGTTTTAAGAAGAGAAGAAAAAAAAGATTTTTTTATTTTTTATTTTTTACTTGCGTTTTGACCGCTCACATTATGGCTAAATTGGAGCTGTTGTGCGTAATGTGGTGCGTTTTCATCGGGTGGTGCTCCGCGTTTCCAGCCGCGATCCAACTTACTGCCAACACATCTGAGCACCAGACAGATCAAAATAACACTTTGAAGGAGCATCTGAACAACCAGGAAAACCTTCTAACCCAGGTAGGTTATATTAAGAACAATCTCATACACATGAAAAACAACCGCAAATCAAACAAAACACTCATTTTCCTGTTTATCATATTCCTCGTAAAAAAAAAAAGAGTCTAGATAATAATTTGCATGGATTTTCTGTACATGATGATCAAATGTGCTGTGATTATTACGTGGTGGAAAATGCGTGCCGTCCTCTTTTCTTTGTAGCTGCTGGGTGATTATGACAAAGTCAAAGCTCTCTCAGAAGGCTCTGACTGTCGCTGTAAATGTGTTGTCAGACCTATGAGCAGGAGCGCCTGCCGGCGGATCTTAGAGGGCAGCGCCACGAAGCTGGACTTCTACACCGTGGAGACAATCACCACTGGACCCAACTGCAAGTGTGCCTGCATCGTCCCACCGTCTCAGGTCAACCCCTGCGAGGGGGACTTCAGGCTGAAGAAGCTTAGAGAGGCTGGGGAAGATAATGTCAAGGTGAAATGACGCAAAGGTCAACCGTGCAAAAGTCAGAAGAACTCAAGTCTACAAGTGATTGGCTGATCAGAGTTTGACCTCATCTGGGAGAATGATTCTACCATTGGTCTCCTATTCATTCAAGATATTTGGATTCCATGGGTGCTTGGATTATATGCTTGATGTTGGTAACCTTCTATGTCTCTTTGCAACTCTGATGGAATCTAATTGGTTATTTCAGCTCTCCAGGATCATTGAGTTATTGGAAGGGTCTTTCTATGGCATGGATTTGCTGAAGCTACACTCCATCACGTCTAAACTTGTGAATCGCGTGGAGAATATCGAGAAAGTAAGTCTTTTATCACAAGAAGTTAATATCGACAAGAAGTTAGTTAATCTTTAGGAGCTGCATGGTTCTTAGAACACACAACTTTAAATTACCGTAACAATTACAAACACCCTCTGGGCAAATTCCTAGCCATGAGTGTTTATGAAGTCAATTAGTACACTTACAACTAACAAAGCCTGTGAGTGACTGTGCTGAATTGGCTGTGGGACCAAGAACTCTCCCAAGTCTAATGAGGCACTCTCACTGGGACTGTAACTCCACTTTATTAGTTGTTCAATTGCTCGCCACGGGCAACTGTCTTTTATGACCTCAGATGGCACCACAGGTCTGATCCAGGCTTCCCTGAAACCATGGAAAGTTAACTCTGTCTGAAATATACAGTAAACAGTATGACTCTCACCAGTACAGAGCTGAATTTTACACTTAGTTACGCTCTTGTGGGAAAACATACATGAATGGTTGTTTAATGGTCGTTTAACTGCCGTCTAGTTCATTTGACCGTCTGGTTTACAAGCTTTATATTTCATTAAAAATCATCCCAGGAAAGTGGTGTATTTATGTGAATTTCATGCTGTCTACTGCCATCCATGCAGACTGTCTCAAAGGAGCAGTCCCTGGATGAGACTGGCTCGCAGGCATCGCCCCCTGCCCCGCTGCAGATGGCGGACAGTCCAGCCGAGCCCTCGCTTCCACCGAGACAGGGAACGTGGAAGCGTGTCAGTGAAATGAGTGACAGGGCAGCAGCCTATCAGAACAAAGAGGTGGGCGGGACTTGCATTTTCCCTCCCTTTGCAAATGCTGGTTAAAGAATCAAACTGACGAGAGATCGTTCACTTTATCCTCTTGACAGGAAAACTACGATGAGATGTTAGTTGGGAGTCTTGCACCCTTCAAGGACTTCAGCGAAGATCCCAAGCCCACCATGGTGGAGTCCACGCAGGCCACCGTCCAGGACAGAGCCAGGCCAGACCCCCAGGGGGTGAAGACAGGCCCCAATGGGATGACCATTAGGGGGGTTACTTACTACAAGTCGGACCACATGGTAGCAGATGATGGGGAACCGGGGGAGAACTGTGAGTTCTGGAACACTGGGAACCAAAACAAGTCGTTCTTCTGTAACTGGTCTCACATGAACCCGAGCCTCAGGGGTCGCAAGCAGTCTTGGATCGCTTGTTGCAGTTTGAACTGCCATTTGTGTGGTTAACATCCTTGAATTACACTTGTTTGAGCGTAGTTTGCTGTTTAAATTTTCAATATATGGTTACTAGTGTGACCGAAGACCTTTCATTTCTAACATTTATGAACTACCTTTCATGCTGGACACATTTATAAACCTTCTTTCTCACTGACTAGATTTCGAGTATGATGGATTCAGTGGTGACGGTCCTGTCAACATGTTCATCGAAGAGCAACTCCTCCAACACAGATCCACTCCCTTCAGAGCCAGAAAGAGGGCGGGCCCAAGAGCAGCTATGCCAAAGGCGATTGGTCCTAAGGGAGATGCCTGGAAGACCAGCCAATCAGTACAGCCCATTCCAGAATATCCTGCCACCACCAACCCTACTGTCACAACCTCATCCAGGCATGGCGTTCCAGACCCTGAGGCAACAGTGCCCACTCATCAATTCACCCTGGCAGGAACCCAAACCAAGAACACAAACATCCAATCAAAAACTGGTCCGACCAGTGGTCAGGCTGTTCCCAGGGCAACCAGGTGGCCAATCCCAATGATGGTGAACCCAGACAGAAGTTCTGCCAGGTCGGCCAACGACGGAGCTCTTACAGCAGTGACAACCATGGCCAGCCTGGTACCTGGAATCACCCAGGAATCATCTGGAAGCAAAGAAGTGAACCAAACTCCAAAAGCCACTACTAGTCCTCCCAGCATCCCAGGATCGACCCAAACTACAGCAAGTAGCCCCACAATCGGTCCTACAACACCTGGTCCAGATAAAAAGACCCAGGTCACCAAGCTCCTTACTACATCCACAGCTGCCCCATCCCCCACTGCGGCTGGGTCGACCATGTCGCCTTCGACGCAAAAGCTGCCCTCCACCACCCCCCCATCCTCTGCCGCTCCACCCCCCTCCACTGTCTCCCCCTCCACTGTCTCCCCCTCCACTGTCTCCCCCTCCACTGTCTCCCCCTCCACTGTCTCCCCCTCCACTGTCTCCCCCTCCACTGTCTCCCCCTCCACTGTCTCCCCCACCACTGCCTCCCCCTCCACTGTCTCCCCCACCACTGTCTCCCCCTCCACTGTCTCCCCCTCCACTGTCTCCCCCTCCACTGCCTCCCCCTCCACTGTCTCCCCCTCCACTGTCTCCCCCTCCACTGTCTCCCCCTCCACTGTCTCCCCCACCACTGTCTCCCCCTCCACTGTCTCCCCCACCACTGTCTCCCCCACCACTGTCTCCCCCTCCACTGTCTCCCCCTCCACTGCCTCCCCCTCCACTGTCTCCCCCTCCACTGTCTCCCCCTCCACTGCCTCCCCCTCCACT
The DNA here is from genome assembly GCA_030340685.1 of Protosalanx chinensis. Classification (NCBI taxonomy): domain Eukaryota; kingdom Metazoa; phylum Chordata; class Actinopteri; order Osmeriformes; family Salangidae; genus Protosalanx; species Protosalanx chinensis. The sequence goes on from CM059336.1 coordinate 9,865,207, forward strand.
GTCTCCCCCTCCACTGCCTCCCCCTCCACTGTCTCCCCCTCCACTGTCTCCCCCTCCACTGTCTCCCCCTCCACTGTCTCCCCCACCACTGCCTCCCCCTCCTCCACCACCACCACCACTCAGACAGCATCCATCAAACGCAAGTACAGCATCAGCTGGGATGAGGAGGACGTGGAGGTTCCACAAGAAGATGTGGAACCAGTGGAACCAAGCAAGAACCCTGAAGACAGTTCTACCAGGAAGCCAGGTGGGTGATGAGTTTACTTCCTAATGAAGGCTAATTTAATCATTTCAATGACATTTTTACAACTTTTTTTCTGTCACGAGTTCCATTCCTTTAGAGTTCTTTAAAAGGATCTGATGAAAACATACAGTAGTATAATCACAAAAGTCATCTGATATATTCTTTTTACCTGACAGGTGAATGTAAAGACACTTTGGCCACCATCTCAGAGCCTGTCACTCACAACACCTACGGCCGGAATGAGGGAGCGTGGATGAAAGACCCCCTGGGGAGCGACGACAGAATCTACGTCACCAACTATTACTATGGAAACAACCTGCTGGAGTTCCGCAATATGGACGTGTTCAAACAAGGTGAGCAGTCATGGGGCCAACGCATCACACACACACACACACACACACACACACACACACAGTATCACACAGATACATAGCCAGGAGATTAAGGAAGTTGCCTTCATGAAATAGTGTGTCTGGTACCTTATCCTCTCTATCTTATTCTCTATCTCTCTTATTCTCTCTCTTATTCTCTCTCTTATTCTCTCTCATTCTCTCTTTAATTCTCTCTCTGTCTCGCTCTCTCTCTCTCTCTGTCTCTCTCTCTCTCTCTGTCTAGGTCGTTTCACCAATTCCTACAAGCTTCCTTATAACTGGATCGGTACCGGTCACGTTGTCTACGACGGCGCTTTCTACTACAACCGCGCCTTCTCCCGTGACATCATCAAGTTCGACCTGCGTCTGCGTTACGTGGCGGCCTGGACCATGCTGCACGACGCCGTCTTCGAGGAGGCCGAGTCGCCGTGGCAATGGCGCGGTCACTCCGACATCGACTTTGCGGTGGACGAGAGCGGCCTGTGGGTGATCTACCCGGCGCTGGACGACGACGGCTTCCTGCAGGAAGTGATCGTTCTGACCCGGATGAACCCGTCGGACCTGAGCGTGCAGAGGGAGACCACGTGGAGAACCGGACTGAGGCGGAACCACTACGGGAACTGCTTCATCGTGTGCGGCGTCCTGTACGCCATCGACAGCTACAACCGCAAGGACGCTAACCTATCGTACGCCTTCGACACGCACACGAACACCCAGATGATTCCCAGAATGCCGTTCACCAACAACTACACGTACACCACGCAGGTGGACTACAACCCTAAAGAGGGTGTGTTGTACGCCTGGGACAATGGACATCAGGTCACCTATGATGTGAAGTTAGCCTACGCAGGCACACTGCAGGAGGGAGCTTAGGATAGGCATTCTTTTGCAAATAGCTGACTCAAAATATTGAATTTTGTTAAAAGTGGATTCAAATGGATAAAACTGGTCAATTGAAGTTATGAAGTTAGTTGAAATCCACACAGCGTTTTGACGCTCTGTAAATACTGTTAATATAGAAACTAAGGTGAAATGCATGAATGTAGAGAACTCCGCTTAATGAAATCCCTCTAAAAATGTGGGTTTAAAAGCTATTAATACACCATCCCATTTACTCTGTTGTATCAATGCTAGTTTCCATAAAGCTTTGTCCCGATGAGAGCTTGTTTACAAGTACAATTTCTGTATTGTTTTATACGTACCTTTACCCTCTCCTTGTATACCTGTTGTCTTTTCCACGTGTGTACGTAGAAGCCTGCTATGTTGTAACATCACGGTTTATCTTCGGACGGCATTTCTTCCAGATCGCATTTTACTGCTTTGAAGAGACTGCAATTAAAAGGTTAGAACACCTAACCTGCTGTTGCTTTATTTGTAGGTTTCAATTCAGAGCCAAAGAGACTATAATTACCTTCTGCAAGTGGTAATCCAATCTGAAGACTATCTGGAGGGAAAGATACCAGATATATCTCTATATATATATATAAGACTAGCAAAACAGACCACACAAGTATAAACAAAGACCATTCAATTCAATCCCTTCATTTTCACGGGCACTTAACTCAATCAAGTTACAATAGTAGGTTCCTCACAACACTACAGGCCCATTTCAACCCCCTCTGAAGGAGGATTATGTTTCTGAAACTGGTCACAGTGAATACAACCAAAAAAAAGTTGCCGAAATCTCAGAAGAAACACAAATTGGTTCCACGTATATCCAGTGTTTTATTGACTTGTATTTCGAATTGTTGTTGTAATACAGGTTAAATTCAAATGTTTTTTTCCGCTTCCTGGATGGAATTAGTCAAAGGTTTTAAAGCAAATGCATCTGCTGAGGACATACACAAACATCTACTGTAGCTAATATATAGTGAAATATATTAGTATATTTATTCAGCAATAAAGGAGACAATCCTTTATTCCTGAACACAATTCTTGTAAACTAACTCAAGGGAAATAAGATCCACCTTCAGAAGATGTATTAAAGAACTGATAAAAACCTCAACTATTTCTTGTTCCCAACCACATATTAAACCTGGATTTCTTTCCCAACTATTAATTAAAATAGCAACAATGACACAACTATACTCTCCTGGAATACTTCTAATATTCATTCAATCTGTGAGTGTATCAACAAAGTGGACAAAGAAGAAGAGTCCTTAGGCAAATATAAATGCGTAGTGCAGTTTTGGAGGGATAACATTGCTAAATACAATGATACTGTTAAACAAACATTCTACATTTCTTCATTGTAAAAGGAGGCGTCTGTAGGAAAAAAGGTGCAGAGATTATCTGCAAACATAAAAGGCATCATTTGAAGTGCACTTTCGTAAAAGTGCAATTAGGGCCTAATGAAAGGTTAAATCAGAATGAACAAGTCAATATAACAACCAACATTAGAATACCAAGTTAAAACGAAACGTCCACACTCATAGACTAGGCTCTTTCCTATCAAGTCCAATTCAATCTATTCTCTACGTTTGTAAATATACAGTTTGGCTTACTATCTATAAAGTTGTCTCTTATTTTGAAACATGCTTGTTTTTTTTTCTACATATTTGATGTTGCTTGTTTCTCCCAAAAATAAGTCTAATAAAGTGAAACGGTTTGGTTTCCTGGTTTGAGTATCCCCGCCCCCTTGCGAAAGAGCGTCAACTTCAGCACAGTGTAATAAATTGTCATAACTTAAAACAACAACAACAAAAAAACAAGCACTAAAACTAACATCAACAAAACACACCACAGATTTTCAGCAGTTGCACTGTTCACAGTATTCTTCCTGAGAATGGCCGCTTCGCCCCCTTTGCAAATCCTCCCAATCGGACTTCTAAAGGAAACAGCCTTTAATCACTTCCAATCCGTTTCATACAGAAGCTTAGTCAGAAAGAGGCGGGAGAAAAGTTTAAGAAAGAAAGATGGTGCCGGAGAGAAAGCAGAGAGGCAGCCTTCAGAGAGCCACCAGGGGGGTCCAAGCATTGGTGTTTTGACCGGGTGAATCAGGGTTCAAAGCTTTGACCCCCTGCTGTTCAGCAATTACCCTTGTTCAGGGGGTCTGGGGGACAGGCACACAGCCTCTACCCACCCCCCACCCCTCGTCCTTAACGACCGTGACAATTAGACCCAAAACAGGAGAATCGACCAGAACTAACCACTCAAGCTGCCTCAACAAGC
>CM059336.1:9870932-9878432 GCA_030340685.1 Protosalanx chinensis
GAGCAGGGATGGAGGATGTACTCCTTTGATCTGATCTATATCCCACGTTTCTCCTTCCAGGAAAAGAGCGACACGTCTGGCATTGGATGCCAACCAGAGTCCTGCTATCCCCATCCCAGCCCTTCTCTCCTGCTCTGGGTGATGGGATGGAATGTAGCAGGCTGATTAGAGGCCGTGGAAGGAGGCTGGGGAGGCTGGGGAGGTTGGGGAGGTTGTGGGTTGGGGTGAGAACAATAGTCTGAAGGCCACACAGACCAGCCACGTTTTTAAAACTAGGCGCCACGACGAAACGGAGGATCAAGCAAGAGGAGGACTGACGACAAGGTTTCAGGTTTCTGGAACCTTTCCTGGGCCTGCTGCGACCACAGCGAGAGTTTCCACCCTCTCGCCTCATCTTCCACATCAAGCCTCAGGTGCTGAGCACTCAGTAAATGTGTTGGATTACTGCAAGGACTGTGGGCAGGGGCCATGTCAAAGCACGCAAGAGGGCCTCGAAGCAGATCGTTCCCTTCTTCACGATGTCCCCCCAACAGTGAGATTATCATCAGTCGTTTAACCAGAACTATCGCCAAGTTCGGTGCTCATGGCTTCAGAGTTTAAACAAATCTCAGAAGAAGTCCAGAACTTTGGCAGGCTTGTCCAAACATCACACAAAGGCACTGGAAAACAAAACGCCCTCACACAGAACACACACACACACACACACACACACGACACACACACACACACACACACACACACCCTGAAACCCAGGAAACAAAACACAAGCAAACACCATGAAAAGGGGGTTTATTCGACTCTTCGGGAGAAAAGAAAAACACGAAGAGGCAGTCAAATCACAGACAATCAACAAGGTCAAAGTTGAAAAGTGGGTGATGACGGCTCTGTACGCCTCTTCAAGTCCTTCCTCAAGTCTTCAGGACTTCTAGATCTAGAGTCTCGGGAGAACTGGCGTGACTCCCGTCATCAGCAAGTCAACCAGGATTTTGTGACAAGGGGTCATGAACTTAGACGTTGACAATGGAAGACTGAACCTAAGCTTTCAAAAGAGCACACTTGTGGGTCTGTAAGGGGCTCAGGAGGGTAGCTAAGAGCTGCCAGGGCTCCCCTGGGGGGGGGTCCCTGGGGGGGGGGGGGTCCCTGGGAGGGACGTATGGTTGTGGGGAACAAGTTGTCACTGAAAAGAACACCAACAAACGTATTGACATTTATTGTGACTTTTGAAGAAAATACGAAACCGTGTTTGTTTTTAAAAACAAACATGGTCGTTAATGTGGATTTCTACCCTGGAAAGGATGGAACCGATCAAGGTTGTTTTTATGAAGCTGACTTCAAGTGCTTTAATGGACAGAAGGTGAAAGGTTTAACTGGCTCGGTTTCCTGTTGAAGTCCTTCACTTGACAATACTTCAGAAGACGCAGAATTAGAAGAAAATTACATGAATTCCTTCCGATGTCTGTCGTTCGTCACATGATCGACACGGATGATTAAAACCAGGTATGAAATCACACAGGAAAGAGTGTTTTTGGAATAAAGCGAAACAGAATTAATAAAGACATTTGGTCGTGACTTGAATTTTAAATAAGTCTTGGTGATTGTAACTGGCGTGGTGCCAGGAGAGGGGTGGGGGGGGGGGGGGGGGTCCACTCAAGGGTGTGTTCAAGCACAAACATTTCACCCCTGACGCCCCCCACCTTTCTTTCCCCCTCCCAAATCGACCAAGGTAGGTGCTGAGTCATGTTACCGACCTTTCACCTGAACTAAGGGATGTGTGATTGGGCTTTTGAGATGCAGTAAGAATCTAGAACCTTCTACAGTCAAAATGACCTTCCGTCCAACTTCACATTAATTGTCTGGCTTCCCCAGGAAAGTCAATCATTGCCAGATTTGGGTTTTTATGTGTTATTAATCATCCATAAGTCAGCCCATCTGCACTCGATCGGGCGTTTTCAAGAAACTATGACTGGAGAAGAAAAATGGAAATTCTCTACTTCGAAGGAAAAGAAATATGAAATCGTGCATGAGGTCGTCCAACTCAATCCCAACTGATTTGTTACATAATTAATCCGAATAAAAACATGATGTAATTTCCTGGGGCCAAACGTAGGCTAACCAAGTGTTCTGTTTGTTCATGTCTGAACAAGACACAACGATCGCACAACTCACCCTGCGGAAAGACACCACGTAGAAAGTGTCGCCACGGCGATGTATCTCATCGAAAAGGTCGCTGTAGGTGCGGTGGGGTGCGTAGTACACCTGTAGCTCGCTACCTGGGCTCCTGTAGAGACAAACACACAACACTTTATAAAAAGGGTCTCTAATGACACTCGCATAGCAACAAACCAGCCCCCTGCTTTCCCCCTCCTAAAAACAATCGTTATCGCTGTTTACGATCATTTAATTAATACCTGTCAGTGGATGAAACTAGCTCTGTGTTGTCAGCCCAGGGCAACATTCTCCCTCATCTCTAACGGCTTATAGGACATATCGTCTTCCTGAGCTGCTGTAGCTGAGAGTGGCTGGCCCTCTCTCAGTGATTTATGGACTGGGAAACTCAAAGCTATGACAGAAATGTGGAGTCTAAAACATAAACGTTTTATAAATAGACACATCGCTACATTCCCAGAAGACCACCGAAACAAAACATGTTAAGAACATACATCGTCCATGTACGTTTTCACATGCTTGTTTTCCTACTATACAGGCTGTATATGGTCAGATATTCTACTTTGAGGGATAGTAATGTTGCTTTAGCGAACAGCAGATCGTTTTTTTTTTTTCTCAAAGCAACCTATGCAAAGACTTCAATGTTTGAAGCAGTTGCCAAGTTTCAACCGTAAAAAATCAGTAGTGAACTTATAAACTCAAAGCTCCTCTTCATTACATCAACAGTACGGCATCATAATTGTTCTGATATTGTTATATGCTGATGATATCACAAAATATCAGTATCATCATATTGACATTGTGTAACAGTAAGTGACAGTAAAAAGTCTAACTTCTCTTCAGAGGTGTCAGTATAATCCACTGTTACTATCTGAGCACCAGCGCTCTCCTTCTCTTCTTGTTTCTGCGATAAAAAGACAGAGAAAACAGTTAAATGAACAAGCAAAAAAAAGGTTTTTTTTCAAACAAATACATATTTTGTGTTTTTCTTTTATGAGGCGCAGTTCCACTTTTAAGAAGGAGTTCAAATCTGTTTAGCTACAAACATAACCATGCCATAATCCGCTTCTTAATAATGAAAAAATACAAAAAATACAAAAACTAATCGCATTTTACAAATTATTTTCTTCCTTCAGAGTCTAATGCACATCCGTGTTCATAATGTAACCATGAATAATCCAGGCCGCGACCTCCCCATGTTAGATGGATCAGAGTATCTAGGGACATCGGCCTACTGTACTACACAGTAATCCGTCTGCATGTTCCAAGCGATCCTGCTTGCAAACTCTTGGTTCTAATGGAGAACACCCAGCAGGGCGGAACCACAGTCTGAGTGGAACTTCAAATCTTGACATATGTCATCAGATTGCTGTTTCATATTGATGGATTAGGAAGAAATAAAAGGGAACGGGGGAGGGGGGGGGGATTAATCCCTGTTAAATCCCTTTTGACTTGATTCAATCTTGTTGGATTGGGTAGAGGGACGAGCCGGGGGTTTGGGGAGAGAGAGAGGGGGGAGGAGGAGGAGGAGGAGGACAGGGATTGAGAGGCTGAATGAGGTTTTGGGAGGAGGAGGATTAGTGGAAGAATGAGCTTTTTAATTAACATGTTATGTTAGACCCGATTTCCGACTGGGTTCCCAATGTTCTGGTATGAGCCAGTGTGTGTGTGTGTGTGTGTGTGAGTGTGTGTGTGTGTGTGTGTGTGTTGTGTGACCATATACCAGGATGGTTCTGGGTGGTTTGTGCTGGCTGTTGTTCGTCCGTCTGGATTTGGTCTGCTCCACCTCGTGACGATGGACCCAGCCTCGCAGCTCATGAGTCAACCTGCCAATCACAGCAGAGACAGATTAGCAACCGACCAATGGGAATGGGAGTCTATAAAAGCGGAGAAGTGAGTGGAAGTCTGTACTGACTCGATGCACTTGGTCCTGTTTACTGGAGGCAGGCAGGGGGGAGGAGGCTGGAGGAAGATAGACTCCTTCATCACCATCAGAGCCTTGTCTTCAGAGCTAGGAGAGAGAGATAAGAGAGAGAATAGAAACAGATACAGATAGAGAATAGAAACAGAGAGAATAGAACCAAACAGAAAGAGATAGAGAGAATGAGGATTTTGAATAAAAAAATAATCCAGTAGAAACGTTAACATACTCAAAACGTTTATTATAATAAAAGAAAACATTTCTGATTTCCCCCAGAGAATATCTGTTCCCTCAAGCCTCCACATAACTGTTACACTGTTCTCAGTGTAAAATACTGACGTATAGATGAAAATGATACAAAACGATCATGGTATCATCACTAGCACCACTGTATTTCTTACTGTTTTACAGTTCTTACTGTTTTATTGAGCCAAACAGAAACCAGCAGCTTCAATATGGAGGCAATTAACCTCGTGTTAACTTCCGCACTTCCGCCCAAAACCGAGCGATAAAACATCTCCCATCCGACAGACGGCGAGAGCTGGCTTGGCGACGCAATCCTGAGCAATCCTGCTGACTCGCCTCTAACAGGAAGTGCTGAGCTCTTAACAGGAAGCTCCACAGGCCTGTCGAGGCACTGAGACTTCCAACATCTCCAGCTTAACTCCAGGACCGCCTCCACCTAACAGGGCTGAAGTTCTGCTGACGGTGAGTTAGTGAGGACTAACCCAGGAGTGAGAACCATCTGAGATAAGAACTACAACACTGATACTGAGGTGGAACCTGAGCTGAGGAATCAAAGCAGGAGGCCAGACTAAACTGAGGGGGGGGGGGGGGCAGAAACAAGCTGGTCAGGGTTGTCATGACAGCGATGGTTGGGGATGATAATGGGGATGGTGTTGTATAGTGGTGGGGGCGTTTCTGGGTAAAGCCGCTAGTTGTGGACTAGGTCACGGGGATATTTCTGTGGAACTGGGATGGATAGAGTTCCTGGTGGGATGTTATTCCCTGACCTTTGCCCCCCTACCCCACCCAGTCTGAGTGAACATGGTAAATAAGGCCAGTGATGTGGTTAGTCAAACATGATGGCAGACAGAGCAGTGAGACTGAAAGATAAGTCTTACTGACGGGGGAATGTTAACCTCTGTTATTCCCTGTCCAAAAAAGAAGGTCTGGATTTGGTTACATAACAAGCTACCCCACCTCCGTACCCCACCCCCCCCCCCACCACCGCCCCCCCCCCCCACCCCCTTCCACCACACACAGTTCTGTCAACCCGCCCCCCCCGCCTAATGGGTTCCTTCCTGTCCAGAGCCTAGCCTATCGGCTGAGGAGAAACCAGACACCGTAGAACAAGAACTGGTTGGTATTAAGATGTTCTCCACCCTCCACACACCCACCTGACAAAACGCAGACAGACGAGGACCCCCCCCACACCAGACTGGGACACCCCCCCCCCCCCCCCCCCCCCCCCACACCAGACGTTATGAAAGTTCTTCAAAAACAACCTTGTCCCATAATGCGAGCGCAACACACGCTAGCGGGCTCAACACATGCTAGCGAGCGCTACACACGCGTGTTGTTGAAGCAATTTGCAAATGAGACATGAAACTCTGGTTTTGAGTTTCCTCCCCCCCCCCCCCCCCCCCCCCTTGCCCCCACAACCCAAATAAACGGTGAGCAATATCGTCCAGTCTTAGGTTCAGCTAACCCCCCCACCACCCACCACCCCTCAAGGTTACATGTCTGTTGCTAGGCAGATTTCAGGACACCGGTCAGTCAGCACCTGGCTATGTGTGTGTATGTATCACTAATGACCTGATGTTGGGCCCCTAGGAGCCGCAGTCCAGGTGTATCCTGGTCAACAGTGACTGAGTGTGGATGATCATGGACACATTATGGGGGGGGGGGGGTGGGGTGGGGGGGGGGGGCGTGCCTGGTGCGTGAGCTCACTACCTGTCGGGGACGGCATCCTCAGGGCCCAGCCGGGCCCCCGTGTCTGGGGAGAAACCCAGCAGGTGCCTGCCGCTGTGGACGGAGGCGGCCTGGAGCTTGGAGCCAAGGTCGGCTTCAAACAGACTGCTGCGGAGGACAAGGGGAGGGGGGAGGGAGGGAGGGAGGGAGGGAGGGAGGGAGGGAGGGAGGGAGGGAGGGTGAGGGAGGGAGGGAGGGAGGGAGGGAGGGAGGGAGGGAGGGAGAGGGTATGAGGTGGTAACAGGGGAGATGTGAAATCTCTGAGCTGATTGTCAACCTGCTGAAATATAGCTAGGACAGAAGGCCTTTAGGTTTCTAGTAGAAGCCAGACCACACGCAAACACACACACACACAGACACACACACAGACACACACACACACACAGACACACACACACCTCATGGGTCCGATGTTGAGCACCAGCAGCACCATCACAGCCAGCAGACACACCGCTCTCTTCTTGGACGGGGGCCCCTTCAGCACGGTGTTCTACAGAAAGAGGATTCTGTCGGTTTCTAATGCTTCCAAAGCTGAGGTGTGTGCTCTGTGTGTGTGTGTGGTTCCCCTCACCTCGGTCAGCAGACCCTCCAGCTGCCTCTTCAGGGTTCCGTTCTCGTTCTTGAGCGCCTGGTTCTCCGACAGCGCCAGCTGCAGCCTGGCCTCCAGGGTCAGCAGGTACTCTTTCTTCTTCTTCCGCGACAGAGACGCAGACTCCCGGTTCTTTATCATCCTCTGCTGCTTCTGAGAGACTTTGGACTGAGAGGAGGAGAGAGAGAGACATAGAGAGAGAGGGAGAGAGAGAGAGAGAGGGAGACAGAGAGGGAGAGGGAGAGAGAGAGAGAGAGAGAGGGAGAGAGAGACAGAGAGGGAGACAGAAAGAGAGAGGGAGAGAGAGAGAGAGAGAGCAGGTGTGATCACATGCCAAAATGGGCTTTGATTCACTAATCCAGGATCCGAACATCACACAGCACTGACAGCATGTGGCATGATGACACTGATCTGAGTCAAGCTGGAAGACACTGGGAAGGGAAACAGAAAACGGAACCATGGGGAGACAGAGGAGAGAGAGTGTGTACAGCACTGGCCCCTGGCCCCTGGCCCCTGGCCCCTGGCATCGTGAGAACAGGCCTCGTCATGTATCTGGAGCACCTGTTGGGCTGTGGATCATAGCAACACCTCACCCAGAGGGACCGGGGTGTTGATGCAAGATCTCACAAGGGTTAGGATGACGGGAAGTGGACCTTTCATTCAAATGACACCCTCCCTCCCCCCCTCCACCCCCCACCCCGCCCCCCCCAACCAGATGAATCACCCTGGAACACATGCCAGTGTTGACAACAAAGGATTTCTCATCAGGCACGATTTACACACTCACATTCTCTCTTTCTCTGTGTATTTCTTTCTGTGTGTGTGTGTGTGTGTGTGTGTGTCTGTCTTC
>CM059336.1:9880932-9902102 GCA_030340685.1 Protosalanx chinensis
AATTGTTGTAGAAACTGCTTGATTTGAGCGCTCTAGAAGAGCCAAAAGGCCAAACCTAACAATTTGTAAAAACAACAGCAGCATCTTATGAAATATTACTGGGTGGTCAAACTGAATTATCTAATGGAAAACAGTGTTAATGTCAATAGTACTCGGTCAGTGGGCTGGTTAGAAAAACACGGTCTTCCACCAAGGTTTGTCGTTTCCTCAGGATGTATCGGTACACATGCTCTCTCAGCTAAAGCCATCAGGATGGGAGATAGCATCGGTTTTTTCTCCCCCTCTTCTGCTGAGAAACCAAACCCAGTAAGGAAGTCGTATTCTGTGGCGGAGCGTCGGTGAAACGCTGCAGTTTTTCCTGAGCTGACAATCACACTTCCCATCATGCAGTCTGTCTTTCACACGCTGCCACGTAGGGAAACCACAACACACACACACACACACACACAAGGACCGAACGACACCGTGAGGACACAGAGGAGAGGGATGGATGAGTGAGAGAGAGAGAGAGAGAGAGAGAGAGAGAGAGAGAGAGAGAGAGAGAGAGAGTGTGGAGCTGAAAGTTGTTTGGAAAAGCTTGTTTGTAGTAGCATACACTTTAAAGATATAGATTAACGAGGGTCAAAATCTGAAAGATTCTTTGAAAAAAAAGCACAGATTGTTTGATGTATTCTTAAAACCAGACACAAAATATGAATTGTTAAAACCTACAAATCTTCCAAAGTTGTATTTTTTTTAAATAGGAGGATAATAAAGAGCCCAGCCAGAAGAACTGAGGAGTTTCATTGAGAAACCACAGTTTCTCAGTACAGGCGAGCAGCATAAACAATAGAAATCCTGTAATTGTGTTTTCTTGCTGTGCTGAAGCCTGGACTTTGTGTGCAGGACTTCTCTTCAGAGGATAAATATGACTTAGGCTGAGCTGTCGTGACAATAGTGTTTAGTGTGCGACTGCTTTGACCGGTTGTTACACAGGATTACAAGGGATGAGTAAACACACCAAAATAATTTAATCACCCGTGTGTGTGTGTGTGCGTTATTGTAAGTGTGTTTGACTGTGAGTGTGTGTATGTGTGAGTGTGTGTAGGATTTCACCTCGAACACAACAAAAGCCTTTGCCCAAATTTCCCCAAAGGCTCTCAAAAACATAATTTTCGGAGAACTGGTAGGTGAACTTCTCTGGTGTGGAAAAGAGACGTCTAGCAGTGAAAATACCAGGAGAGACATTCAAATTAATTTGAACTTAATGGGTCATGAAACACTAAGTAGAGTGTAGGCGGAGGAGTGATGACAAAACGCTTGTTTCAGCGTATCCAAGGGTGACCGTACAACAACAGTATGTACTGGCACACAAACAGACAAACACACACACAAACACACACACACACAGACACAGACACACACACACACACACACAGACACAGACACACACACAAACAGACAAACACACACACAAACACACACACACACAGACACAGACACAAACACACACACACACACACACACACAGAGACACAGACACACACACAAACACACACACAGAGACACAGACACACACACAAACACACACACAGAGACACAGACACACACACAGAGACACAGACACACACACAAACACACACACAGAGACACAGACACACACAAACTTGGGGAAATGGAGCAAATATCCATATATGGTTTTAGTTAGAACAAGGGCTTCAAAAACACGAACTCTCTCTTAGTAATCAAACATTTACAACACTGTCTATACTGACTTTAGAACTAATAAAGAACATAGATTTAGCACACATAAACCTTCTAGAAAACTGACACTGACACACACAAACACACACATAAAAGCCTTACGTCGTCGTCATCGGAGGGGCATCGGAGAGTGACGGGGAGGGCGGTCTGCGAGATGACCGGGGTCGGCCTGTCCTGGGTCAGCGTCGGCATGGTAACGACGTGCCCGGTGACACCGTTTGGCTGCTGGATGTGCAGCACCTGGGCGGGCTGAGACAGCAGCACGGGACACACTGGAGAGGGGGAACACACACACACACACGAACACACACACACACACAAGTCAGCATCTATTGGCTTCTTAATGTCTGTTTATATATATGACATATTAGAGTCAAGCCATAATATTTTTATACTATTACCACCCACACACAAACTAAAACAGCTGGGAGCCTTATCATTGCGTCTATTAAAACAGCCCCCCCCCCCCCCCCCTCCCCAGCCCCCACCCCTCCGCCCAGCACAGGTGGACAGAAAAAGCTACCATCTGTTAACCATCACCATCTGCAAACCCAGTCTATGACATTCCACCCCTCCTACCTGCAGACCAGCCCCTGAACCAGAGAGAGACAGAGACCAGCCCCTGAACCAGAGAGAGACAGAGACCAGCCCCTGAACCAGAGAGAGACAGAGACCAGCCCCTGAACCAGAGAGAGACAGAGACCAGCCCCTGAACCAGAGAGAGACAGAGACCAGCCCCTGAACCAGAGAGAGACAGAGACCAGCCCCTGAACCAGAGAGAGACAGAGACCAGCCCCTGAACCAGAGAGAGACAGAGACCAGCCCCTGAACCAGAGAGAGACAGAGACCAGCCCCTGAACCAGAGAGAGACAGAGACCAGCCCCTGAACCAGAGAGAGACAGAGACCAGCCCCTGAACCAGAGAGAGAGACAGAGACCAGCCCCTGAACCAGAGAGAGACAGAGACCAGCCCCTGAACCAGAGAGAGACAGAGACCAGCCCCTGAACCAGAGAGAGACAGAGACCAGCCCCTGAACCAGAGAGAGACAGAGACCAGCCCCTGAACCAGAGAGAGAGACAGAGAGCAGCCCCTGAACCAGAGAGAGACAGAGACCAGCCCCTGAACCAGAGAGACAGAGACCAGCCCCTGAACCAGAGAGAGACAGAGAACAGGCCGAAAGAGACAAGGACACTAAGATACACTGAGACACACTGAGATAAACTGTGTGCCCTTGTGTGTGAGAGTCTGAGAGACATAGATGGTGTGTATTTGTGTGTGTGTCTGAGAGAGTGACAGCGTGACTTTGTGTGTGTGCCTGTGCCAGGAACCCCTTCCAGCACAGCGGCAGGGCACACCTCAGTCTTGTTTTGCTAGATGGTCCGTCAGGGATAATGGTGCGGAGGTGCTAGGCTCTTGACTAATGGATATCTATGGTGTTTACGCTAGCGTCTTAGCATCTAGCAGGCTGCCATGCTGATGGATGACACAGATAGGCCCTTAATGGAAAGCTTTGCTTCCTGGAAGAGAAGACAGCAAGATAGAAATATAGAAGATAGAAACCTCTGACAGAGAACCTGAGGGTTCAGAGCCAGTGGGTTTGTTTTTTGGGGGGAATTTGAGTTCCACGTAGGTCAAATGTTCCACAAGTTTAAGTCCATTGTGTGTTTAAATGCATTGGCCTGGCCTGGCCTGGTCTGGCTTGGCTCGGCTTGGAAAAGGGGGATGAGTCTGGTCAAGATGGAATGCAGACTGACAGCAGGAATGGTTAAAACACACACTGTCTTAAAAACACTGAGAAAGTGAAGACACACACACACAGTTCTCAGGGTTCAACCCATCTGGAGAGAGGAGGATGGATATAATTGAGATTGAAAAGCTCTGGAAACCAAAATCTACTGAGATGACATCATGTTCATAATCTCACCAGAAGAAATTGAAATAAGGTAAATTAAATTGCAGGAAAATAAGAGATAGGGCGCCACCTGCTGGTAGAGTTTCTTATCTAACCTGCTGGTGGGGCTGGCTGGATGTTGATGGGTGCGGGTTTGGCCGAGGTGGGCAGCACCGCGGTCGGCAGGGTCTGGATGATGATGGTCTTGGTCTGGAGAGGGGCTGTGGCCAAGGGCACAGCGGTGAGGAGAGGCCGGGGCTGGATGGAGACCTTGGGGCTCAGCTGGATGGGTCTCCTGGCTGGCTGGGCTGACCGGACTGGAAGGGGGGGGGGGGGGGGGAGGAGAGGGGATGGAGGAACCAACAGACCCAGGGTATTTTGTGAACGAAAAGCAGGCAGATTCTTGGACGGCTCAATTCCTGTAGGGTCCTCAGACAAGGTAGAGGAACCAACCCCAGCAGTTTGAGTCTAGTATGAATTTATACTATATAAAACTATATAAATATATATAATCTATATATCTATATAAAACTCGGCCTAAAGATATAAGCTACAAAACTATACTGAAGGAAAACTAGATACAAAAATACACAGTGAAAATATAACATAAGTATATGAAGTGATAAAGGGCTAACCTCGTGCAGCTTGGCCAGTGCGTCTAGAGAGCTTCCTGGCTGGGGGAGGGGCTTCTGAGAAACCACTGGACTCCGAACACACTGACCCAGGGGAGAGCTGGGATAGGGGGGACAGGGGGTCATCCTGTAGGGGGCAGCAGAGAGACATGAGTCACTGTCCTGCACTACACCAGGGTGACAACCGGGAGCACCATCCAGACAAACCATAGAAGAAGATCAAACACAGGTGTGGAAGGTTATTGTAAAATAAAATCACCGATCGTGAACAATCACTTTAGTGATTTAGCGCTTTTTGAATAACAGCTTAGTCTTTTGGAGGACTTACAATTAAAACTTTTAGTTTGACTTTTTTGGGGGGGATTTGTGTCCTTGAAACTGTCATTGGAGCACAGTGACATGCTAGACTGTGTCCCAGAGATGGAAGGTAGAAGTACACAGGCTGGGGTCAGGAGAAGACGCTTTCTGACACGCTGTGAAAAACTCTGCCCAATGAATTATGCTAATGTAGGCAAAGATGTCAGCTCCTCTCTTTAACGAGGGGGCGGGGCCCATCTTAAGCAGACGCTGCATAATTTGTTTGACAAGGTGCTTAAGATATTTGCTAATGAGACACCCAGGTGTGTGAGAGCGTGTGTGTGTGTGAGTGAGACAGTGTGTTTGTGTGTGTGTGTTGTCCATCCAGAAGAGCAGCTGGTAGACCGTGCAGAAGGTCATCTCATGGGACAATGTGTTTGTTTGTTTTTTGACTGTGAGCCAGTCCAGACACACCCAACAACACGCGTACGCACACACTCAACTCATTCAGTTTTGCATGAATGGAAAAAGCGGTCTGTAGTCTTTGAGCTGTGATGGTTGGAGGTGCACTGACTTACAGGTGTGTAGCAAGGTGACAGTGCGTCCTGAGAGCCAGGTGAGGGGGCGGAGCCATGGGTGTGGGCAGGGGACAGAGAGTCCAAACTCACCTCACCATCTACACACACACACACACATCAGACACAGCAGTTTATCCTTCTGAGTAAGTCAAGGACAGATGAATTAAGAAAACGTTTATAATTTGTAGATGGTTAAATTGGGTTAGGGTTCCCTGGTATATTTTATGTAATTCATTTTTATGAATTAATAAGAAAAATATATAGTATTTATTATATAAAATAGATTATCCCCCCAAAAAATTCTAAATTATGTTACCGGTGTGTATGTTGCCTTTGTCTGAGCTCCATAGGGACAGGTCAAGGTCAAAGTTCAAACCAATAGCATCATCGGTCTGTAGAAATTCAGACGTTATATCATTATTCTGGAACAGTAGAAACAGTTTATATCGTATTAGAACCATTCAGGTAATATAATATAAATGACTGAATGTTAATATAAAAGTGTGTTTTCACGTACAAATTCCGCGCTGTCCAGTAATTCACTGGAATATTCCAGATTCCCCAACTCGTCAAACAGGCTCAAATCTGAGGGGAAAAAAAACACCAGAAGGACAAATATTAAATAAACTACGAGTGGTTTGCTGTTAAAGTCAAATATTAATAATTTCCGACTATAATGCTTGCTGAATATAAATTACTTTATTATATAGTATATTTAGACTGGAGATTGTTATGTAACTAGCTAGTTAAGATAGCATATGGTGCTAACTTTGTGGAGGAATTTCCTTTCCAAGTCACATAAATCAATATTATGTTATTAGGTAGTTAGTTACTGGTAGTTGTGTATAAACAAACCAGATTATATTGTATATTATTATAATCTACATCATGCATTATTAGATGAGGGACGATATGACGCAAGTGAGAGTAACTGGATGTTATTTCCAGTTTCATCATCCAGTTTAAACTGTCAAATTAGACATAATAAACAACTATTCAGTTTGATAAACATATATACTGATGTAGCTGGTGTGTTATTAAATCATTGATTTAATCATTTACAGTTAACTTGTGATCTTCTTACCCCACTCGCCATCCTGATCGATAGAGATCTCTGTCTCACTACTCTTCATCATCAGGTATTGATCTTGATCGAAGTCTAACGTTAAATCTGTAGCCATCTTTCCTCGAATACATGAGTAACTTGGGTTTTTAAAATGATAATTCCCTGTTTTTATTGACTCCAAAGGCTGTGTGGTTTAATAACACTTCATCTTCCTGTTGTTAGATACACGTCTGATTTAAGACTACGGACACCCAAGAAGGACAAAGTTCATTCGCACGACTGCAGAAGAACCACAAGGTGGCAGCAAAGTATATTTATTTAAAGAACAGGCATACTACAGTATGTCGCCTACAGCAGTGGTACCCAACCCTGGTCCTCAGGGGCCACCTGTCCTGCATGTTTTGGATGTTTCCCTGCTCTAACACACCTGATTCAAATGAATGGTCATTAGCAGGCATTTGCAGAGCTGAATAACAACCATTTTATTTGAATCAGGTGTGTTGGAGCAAGGAAGGAGTAATGGAAAAGAAATAGCAAAAATTCTAATATGAGGCACTCCAAAAGGCATCTAAATTATTATAAAATACTACAAATAGTACTAATAATACATCCAATCTGACTGTATTAGACCAGGTATGATTGATCAAATGCAACCATGCTATATGTCTTAAAAGATGTAGTCAGAAAAAATATCCGTCTAAAACGCAATATTTGAGTTATTGAACTATCTAATATGATCTGTTGACAGGTGCATTTGACGGAGAGAAATCCGACTTTCCTGTGTGACAAAGCATCGGAGACAGAGAGGTAAAGAGAGACGAGGGCTTTGATCAGGTTAGGTCAAAGCAGAATGACCTCCTATAGCAGAATTGAACATGTCCCTGTACAGGCAGTGAACACCCTGTACCACTAATATAACCACCTTGCCCTGTAAGCCGAGACGACATCAGTCAGCTCACGTCTCCAGCATTCCACATTGCGATTTTCCTTCCAATCGATCCGTAAATAGTCCCCTCGATCAGATACGAGGCCAGGCGGCTTGTCAGGACACCACGCAGGGCTGCGTTACAGAAGGAGCGTGCTCTTTCGAGGTATATTCTTAGACCCCCTGCCTCGGTAGTGATTCTTAAATGGCACAGTATTAGGTCACATTGGTGTAAAGATCAGAAGCAGGTGGAAGGCAGGCTTAATCCTCGGTGGACATTTTAGGATGAGACTAGATTAACCTGAGGTGGTCTTTCCTGAGCTACTCTCAGATGGGATCTGGTTCATGCTGTTGGAATAAGAACACAACCCCCCCACACACACACACCTCCACCCCCACACACACACACCTCCACCCCCACACACCTCCAGCTCCACCCTTCCCCCCTCACCATCCGCCTACCTCCCTTGATTAGTTTTGCCCTTCTTCCTCTGTGGTACAGAGCACACCCAGGACACAACTGACACAACAAGGTTTGGAATCCTCAGGGTGGGGTTCCCTCTTTCGGGGGGCGCCGTCGTCATGACAACTGTTCGCGAACTAGACGTGCCGTGGTTTGATTCCAGCATTGGTCGCTACTTACCTTTCATAAAACTGGGATTGCCTTACGCGCAACAGGTTTGCTAGTATACGAGGGGGTGGGGGGGTGTGGGGGACAATTTAGGAGCTTCAGATGATGAAACGGTACTTTTGTTATTACAGTGCTCTCGGGAAATGCACTGGGACTGACCTGTGTGACAATGGGCAAGATGGCGGTTGTAGTTGATTGGAGTGGGAGGAAGACAATATCCAGTGGCGGCCTTGTCCGAGCTAGACCCACGCCTCGCCTCATCATGTTAATAGAGTCTAAAGCCCCTAGGCCCAGACACAGGGGGGATTAACAGGTTACCCTAATACTTTGGACCTAAAGGTTAAACTGAACATATTATTAGGGGCTTTTTAAGGCTTTAAAAACGTTGAAGAAGTACAATAGTCACACAGTACGTTGTCTTTTCTCAGAGCCCACCAGATGCAAGGTTGCTTGGATGAAATGGACCGACACACCTGCTCTTTAACACCTCCAACAACATCTTTATCGTGTGCAGGTGAGGGGGGGGGAAACTACCAAACGCTGCCTCCACCTGGAGGGAGTTCTGAGGTGGATTACTTCACGTCTGTTGTTTTCGACAGTGTGTAAACGCACAACTTTGTGTTACTCACTGTGTGTGTATGTGTGTGGTAGGCTTTTCTACGTGTACATGTGACCTAGAATAACCCTCGTGCTCCCTTCATATTCTGCAACTCCCCTCTGTTTTAAGGGTAAAAAAGGCCCCACCTTTAATCCTGAAATAAAGCAGGTTAATAAAATGTTTACCCTTTACCCTGTTGGGCACTGAAATGTGCAGCCATTCTCACATGACTCAGAAAGATTTAGTTTTGTCTGAGTTCAATCAAGCACATACAGTCTAAATGTCTCATTGTGGGTGTGTGGGTGTGTGTGTGTGTGTATGTGTGTGCGTTAAACATAGTTTTGGGTCATTCTGGCCTCGGAACAGTGCACTAGGGATAAACAGACTTCTGACTATAGCAGACTAAAACACGACGCCCTCCAATCCATTTAAATTTACAATACGAATTAGCCTCAGCCCCCAAAAGTGTCACGGCCAACTATATATTTTTTGCTGAGTATTCAAATAAAATATTACAGTGGGTTCAACAATTAAACTACAGACTCAGCCTTGTGGCTGTCTGGTGTGAATAAGCAAGGAAGAAAGACAAACATGATACTCCTGACTGGAAAAATGATTGACGCAAGCAATATAAAGTTCTGGTAATAAAGTTAAATTACCCTGGGACCCACTTAGCGTAACCACAGGAAATATGTGGAGAAATTGCTGTGTACAATGAACTCACAGGGTTTGGCTCTTTGACGTATTAAAACACTTTGTCAGAATCTTCCATTGAAGTCTGATATTATACCTGGAGGCTGAATGGAGAACCCCTGCTTGCTGCCCCTGGAGACCCCCTACCCCCCTTGTCCAAAACCCCCTGGAGAAACCATCCAGCCATGATGAGGACCAGAATTCAAGAGAACTCAGAGAGCTGGAGGATGGATGTGATTCATAGTGGAAGTGGAGGCTTGTGCAATAACCAATAATCAATTCACAACGAGAAGTAAAAGAGAAAAACCAAATTGTCTATTGAAGTGCCTTCCCTCCATACTGAACACAGATGGCAAGAAAATACGGAGAAAAATAAAACAAGCCGAATGGAGAAAAGGTGGACAAGAGCCCCACCCTCACCCCTCCTGTTCACAAGCAAAGACAGCCCCCCTCCCCTCCCTCCCCAGAAAGGCCCAGGCCACATTTCATCTTTTGTGTCCGAGATTGATGAGCTTCTAGATGGATGATGTTCTGCACTGTTGTGTGGTATTGTCTCATCCTAGTAACCACAGAGGAGGCTGAACACTTATCATCTCAGCCTCATGTATGGTGCTGTGGGCGGGGGCTGTCAGTCTGGTGAAGGGAGTCCTGGGGGGGACCGGGGGGGGGACCGGGGGGGGGACGGGGGGTCTTGATAAAGCATGATGGAGGTAGGCTAATGGTTGGAGAGGCAGATGGAGAGGACGGTCTCCCGTGGCAACCCGCCGCCATCCCATCATCATAGCCAAAGAAAGAGAGACGTCCAAAAAGGGAGCTAAGGAGGACAGAAAAAAAGAGAGAGAAAGACAGAAGACTAGAATAAAGGTATGGATACGTCGACGAGTAGTCATGAATACTGATAGCTGAATTCCATACACACGATTTGAGATAAATCGACTGCGCATTCAAATGTCACCAGGACGGGAGAACTAAGGTGAGCAAGGTGGGACAAAATTCACCATTGTTCCTCGGGAACGTTTTCACTCCCAGTTCGGCTAGCAGTGTGTTCCCTGGGCCTGCTGTCATTCTACACACATGCTGGGCATCATCATCATCTACAGTATCTCAAGAGGATGAGGACAGGGGAGGGTTTTTTTTTTGGGGGGGGGGGGCTGTGTGTCCTTTTGAAAACGTTCCTTTGAAAAGGAGTCCCTAGTGAGGCAGCGAGAGCTAGTGTTGCTTCTGTGGGCAACGGAAGAGCGAGACAAGCAGGTGGCCCAGGTTTGTAGGGTTGAGTAAAGGATTAGGGTTAGGACATTGTTTGGTGGGTATGCTGGGAACACAAAGGGATCAGTGCAAAGGATTGCTTCATTGACTATGTGTGTGTGTGTGTTGTTTGAAGGAGGGGGTGGAATTTCGGTGATGATGGATGATCAAGTAGGTAAAATAAAACGTTTTTTTTATTTTTTATTTTTATTATGCTACATAACCCACACTTGACTTCTGTGTATGGAGTGGGGATTATTTTTATTTTATTTTTTGCACATTTGCATTTACACTGTCTAAATCCATGTCCTAGCCCAGTTGTTCAATAGGCTACATACGAATATTTTATTCCGTGGCAAAAGTTTTGCATCTTTCACTAATAGTCTTAAGAAACAGGACTGCATTATCAATTTATGATCTATTTATGAATCTGCAACGATTTCTATTCCTCCCTACTCCTTTTGTAGGTAATTAAAACCATACATAAAAATAAAAAAAGGACTGAAATCATCTTAATGCCTCAAACCATGTGCCACCATTAGCTGCACACAAAAGCACGAACTGACAAATGACCACTTTAATGTCCCCCTCTTTGACTTGAATGAATTTATTTGAACCAGGGGCCCTAATGGAGGTTAGCAGTGGAAGCATAACAAATGAAAAACCCTGATTAGCGTAGAATGACTTGGAAGAAGAAGAAAAAAAAGGGGGGGGCCATTCATCTTGGTTACCATCCTCCTGTGATCCTGTATGGGTCGTTGATACAAGGCTGGGAGCCGCCGGGGGTGCTTGGCCCCCCTTGTGAGTGGTCAGTGGGCCAGAGTGACGGAGGGGCTCCTCGCGCCACAGTTCAAGACTGTGAATGCCTCCGCGCGAGGCTGACTTCTGAATAACCTTCTGGTGGGAGCGCGAGCTCACCCTTAAATGACCCCACTCTGGAGGAATATCTGGGGGGATTCCGGGGGGTCTTGAGACCAGAACTAGAAGGGGTGGGGAGGGGGGGGTGCTTCAATAGGTAAACACAGCAGAGATGGGAACCCCTCGTGCTCCATGGGAGTAAAAAAAACAAAGCAACAAAAAGCTGATATTAACGAAACACACATGCATACTGCAAAGCTCTGCTACACATAACATTACATTAGATGAAGCGTAGGTTACTATTTGGACAAATCAATCGGATTGTAAATATGCACTGAATCTACTAACAAACCCCAAATCCGAAAAACGTCTACGTCTAGTTTTATTTAGGAATGTCTCGTTCTTCATAGAAAATCCGGTTTGAACGATTACGACCCTGGAGCTATAGTCAGCAAAAAAAACATTTCGTGATCGAAACGAAAGCAAATGAAACCTCATTGAATGCCAAGAGTAACTAACGAATAGGGCAAGAGTAACTAACAAGATGTTTCCAGAAAAGCTGTAGCGACGCAGAATACAAACACACTTCTGCTCTGATTTCTCTCTGTTTCAATCTGAGGTGGGGAGGAGGGGTGGGGGGGGTCGCATTGTGTAATTGTGCAACCTTCTGTTGCAACACTGTTTCGTCATGCCAGCGCTTGATATCGATGACTGTTGTCATTGGGAGAAGTCCTGTCCCCCCCCCCTTACAGGGCCCCAGTGTAGACCTGCCTGCTAGACTTCAGTCGGTCTTGGCAGTGGGAGTTACTGGGATGCTGCTACAACAACTGGAGGGGGAAAACGACGTTGCAACTCCTTCATAATGGACAGTAATGATCCGTATTTACACCTGAGTAAGTAATGTTTATGATCTGTGTTTTGTTATAGAATACCAGCCCTAAAGTCATTCCATGCAGGCGAAATATGTCTTGTTTGCTTTTGGAGAAACATGCACGCGCGGTCTCATGGCGTCTTTCTCCCCCCCCGAAGTGCGCGAGCTGTTAGACGGCAGAGTCCGCGAGCTTCACCCGGGGATTCCGATCCACGAAAACTGTCCTGTTAATAAGCGCTCGTTTTTGCAGTTTGCAGCTTCTGACATGAGTCCTGCGACCACTACAAAAGTCAGGTGATCTCAGATCTGCCCAGAGGTCAGAGGTTAACTCTTTAATTGCGCTTATGTAATTTATGGCGCTTGACGCGCGCGCCTCTTGCTAAACAGCTCGAGACAGAAACGCAAATGTATTGGTCTGGACCAGGTTTGCTCTAACAGGACGACGTGTACCGCGTCGAATAACCCTGGATTTGTGTCAAAAGTCTGGTACAAAACTTCTGCTTGAAGAGCATTGAAGAGCATGCAGATCTTGTGTGTTGGTAAATGTCTGTTTGACACTTTACCGTTTTATGGCCCCTATTCTGACAGCCTGTCCTTTATCTGAAGTGACTTTGTACTTGAACAACATTAAGGACTTTGATTTGTGGATACTGTCGTTGCGTTACAGCCTGGCCCACACAGAAGGCAGCACGAGAACATTTAGATGTGCATGAGCAGCCTAGTCTAACATAGTGAAAAGTGAACCTATTTCTATTACCAAAGTAATAAACGCAGTTATAAAATATTCTTAAGGTTCCTCAGCTCACAGGGTTTTCACTGCACAGGCAGTGTTACTTGCGCCATCCTTTTTATTTAGATACAATAAATTACGTTTTTTTTCTTTTTTTTCTGCAATCTTTTTTTAGCCGAGTTGAGTGACTCACAGACTATATGCATCATTTATCATGTGATGTTTTCCCTTGAATGAAGCCTTCAGTGCTTCACTCATAACTTACACGTCTAATTAAAAGACCTTGTTGTAAATCGCCTACAGCCTCAGGAAAACCTTTCATGGCCAACATTTTCATTGTAGTGTAAATTAGAACCCAGAATTTTTTTTAAATAATATGCTATATAGTGATGCTCAAGGTTCAGTGTTGTGTTAGTGAGCAGTGCCTTTTGCACCCCCATGGGAGTGGAAGACACCTGGACAGGTGTGCAAAGGTGAAACAGGCACAACTACAGCCTACTTTCCTTCACACCGGAAAGCTTCTCTAAGACAGGGATGTAGATTTAGTGGGGGGGTGGGGGTGGGGGGGACACTAGGTCCTAGCCCTCACCTATATTTTATATTTTAGGATGACAAAATTGCCCCCACCAATCATTCTTGTGAGCTCCTTTGTGCTGCTCAGTGTAAGGGGTAAAGGGTGGAGGGGGTGTTCCCACCACAGCTGAGACCAATCTATCACTCTGGATCTTTAGCTTCTGTTCTACAGTAGCCATGTGTGTAACGCTGTAGCAGGACTACATGTGAGTGTCTTCCTCTCTCTAGAAGGGCTTTAGACCAGGGGTGTCCAATCCTGCCAGTTCTAGATGTTTCCCTGCTCCAGTACACCTGACGCGATGAATGATCATTATGAGGCTTCCACAGAGCTTGATAACGATCCCTTCATTATAATCAGGTGTGCTGGAGCTGGGGGTTAGAGACGGTCTCTATGACCGCTGCTTGGCCTACTAGCCATCCAGGTTTATAGAGGAAGCAGTGTGTTCTCTTTCCACACATCTGTGGGTTTTTTGGTCAGTTTAGGGGTTTTCTGGCGGGTTTGTGAAGGGATTTAGCAGAACTGTAGAAAGTAATGGGAGATGACGAGAGAAAGAGGAAGTAACCAAAATAATGAAAGAGTCAGAGGTCTCTCCAGGTCACTTTGATGACTCTCCATCAACGATGGTTTCTGTGACGTCTGCATGAACCAAGCTGTTCCTTCCTGCAACCACGCTGACTAACTCACTAACTCACTCACACTCACTAACTCACTAACTCACACTCACTAACTCACTAACTCACTAACACTAACTCACTAACTCACTCACACTAACTCACTAACTCACTCGCTCACACTCACTAACTCACTCACACTAACTCACTAACTCACTCGCTCACTCACACTCACTAACTCACTAACTCACTAACTAACTCACTCACTCACTAACTTACTCACACTAACTCACTAACTCGCTCGCTCACTTGTTCACTAACTCACTCGCTCACTCACACACGTTCACTAACTAACTCACTCACACTAACCCGCTCACCCACATTCACTCACTTATTCACTAACTTACACTAACTCACTAACTCGCTCGTTCACACACACTCACTAACTAACTCACTAACTCACACTAACTCACTAACATACTCACTAACTCACTCACTCACTAACTTGTTAACCCACACTCACTAACTAACTCACTAACTCACGCTAACTCGCTCAATCACACTCACTAAGTCACTAAGTCACTCACACTCACTAAGTCACTAATTCACTCACACTCACTCGCTCACTCACACTAACTAAGTCACTAACTCACTCACACTCACCAACTCGCTCAATCACTCACACTCACTAATCCACTCGCTAACTCACTCACTCTTAGGGCAGAGCAGGGCAGGGCAGGAGAGGAGAGGGCAGGAGGTGGGCAGGAGAAGAGAGGGCAGGGGGTGGGCAGGAGAGGAGAGGGCAGGGGGTGGGCAGGAGAGGAGAGGGCAGGGCAGGGGGAGGGCAGTAGAGGGGAGGGAGCAGTGTTTTCTCTAAAGGGAGAGGCTGTGGGGGTATTTATATGTTAGGTTGGCTCCAGTGCCAGCCTAGCCATTAAGTCCCTCCAACATGGTTTTGCTCACATGATATTAAGGTCACGTTTTAGTATGCATTTCATACATAGGGGAGTGTCATGTGCCCATATGTGCCCTAACACAGTGTGTGTGTCTGTGTGTGTGTGTCCCTGTTGTGTGTGTGTTCCATGTGTATTTCTGTGTGGACTGAGGTCTGACAGGGTAAGCGTTCTCACCGCTAATCGTCTGTAATTAGTCATTAGTGGAAAAAGGTCATAGTCTTAATTTAATTTCAATTTAAGTCAAGCAGCGAGCCGTGCAAACCCCGCCCCCCCCACCCACCCCCCCACCCCCCAAGGGTCTTAGACACCCTCTGCCCTCCTCCACCACATTGCCATGTTGCCACGGCGACCTGTCTAGTGTGACATCTTGCTTGAGTTGCACATGTCTGACAAACACACACAAACACAGATGTCCTCGAGCAGGCATGTTTTCAACGTTCTAATTCTAGGTTCTAGTTCTAGTTCCAGTGTTCTGTGATATGCCTTCCCTCTGCACCCCAGGGGCACATGCAGGCTGCTACAGGTTGAACCGCAGGGTTCACAGGGGTTTGTTAAATCACCCTACAGTGTGGAACAGGACATGGCAACCTGATTGGCTGTTTTAGGCGATCAAAGTTCTGTTTTTCAGCATGCTGGTTTGATCACACAAACACGCTACACGCACACACACGAACGCATACTCACATGGAGAAATACAAACACACACACATGCAATCAAATCTACATGCATGTCAAAAAGTGTCCTCACACCAACACAGGGTCATGTCAGAGCGAAACTCCTTATTCCCACTGGACGCTGACTTCACAGTTCTGTATCTATGTTCTGAGGTGTTTCATTGTAAATCCTGCAAGTCCTTTTCCTTGAAATGGCACCATGGGCCAAAGATGTCACATGTTCTACACTTCCTGTCAATAAGACAGACCCAGCTTCTCGAAACACACAGTCAAGCAGCAGGCACAAGAGGAGAAAACACTCTGCTTCAAAACACCCCTGACTCCAGTGTTTCTCTGTGTTTCTCCTCCACAGAACAGCCTTCGTTTTTTAGGTCAGTGTAGAGACCAGTTTAGACGTTTCTCAGCTCATCCGGAAGTCATTCTCAATCAGAAAATGGTCTGAGAACTCAGATATTCGTGCTAGTCTGTAAAGTAAGTAAACCATAGCAAAGCATATAACTGGATTCATACTAGAACACATTGACAGTATAAAAACATCAGTCGCATTATTTTATAGTTGTAAAGGTCGACTGAAAAAACACAGAGTCCCTCTCGAATGTCGCTAGAACAGCATGTAGCTCTTTAACTTCTTAATTCGCCCCTTGCCCTTTGCAGTACATACTTTTGTGCATTCTAATAATGGACTTCAAGGCTAATATGATGTTTAATGTGGGCCACTACATGCTATTATAACTTGGCATAAATTTGAGAAGGTGTGCCTTTTATTTTGGGTGTTCCCTCTAGACTTGTGTGAAGTGATAGAATGGTTATCTTTCTTTCCTGCCATTTCCCTACAGGGGGACCAGCCTCGGTAGATTAACTGAGCTGTCGATGCGCTTCTCTTGTTTCACAGAGACACAAGTGGATCGCTTTCAGACAAACCTACGCACGCGCTTGCACACACGCACTTGCACGCACGCACTTGCACACACGCACTTGCACACACGCGCTTGCACACACGTACTTGTCCACAACGCACTTGCACACAGGCGCTTGCACACACGTACTTGTCCACAACGCACTTGCACACGCGCTTTACATAAAGGTTATTATTCTGGCATTGATACGCACCGTAAATACACACACCAGACCAGTGTGAAGGCGTTCTCAGAATGGAGACCCTTCTGAAAACGTCTCGACACTTTCACAGTTCATACTGTTGTTGAATGGGTATAAAACTTTGTTCTTTGAGTTTCACTCTGGCTAAAATGAAGTCTTTTCACACACATATGCACCATGCACACACATACACACTCGAGCACACACAAGCACAATTCTGAAGACAGTCTTGGATAGAAGGCAGAGAGTAACACACATGTGTGATGTGTCACCACATTGCTAACAGGGGTGCACAGCACAGCATGTGATCCCAATTATAGCTGAGCATCATGGGAAAAATAAAACAGTCGGTCTCCACGGGGGAGGGGGGGGGGGAGGGAGGGAGGGGGGGGGGTAGAATCTCTACCGCACCTTCCTAAAGAAACCTGTGACCTCTCTGAGTGCAGGCCAGTCCCTGGTGTTATCATGCCCTTTAGACCTCAGCCTTTTAAAATGGAGAAATAA
This sequence comes from Protosalanx chinensis, assembly GCA_030340685.1. Lineage (NCBI taxonomy): Eukaryota > Metazoa > Chordata > Actinopteri > Osmeriformes > Salangidae > Protosalanx > Protosalanx chinensis. The sequence goes on from CM059336.1 coordinate 9,898,109, forward strand.
GAAACCCCCCCCCCCCCCCCACCACCACCACCTCCACAAACACCCTCCACACTCCCACAACAGGTGTCTGTGGTGCAGATAGTTTTACCCACACCCAGTGCCCTAGCTCGCTCTGGGGGGGGGGGAGACTGTGGGGAGATATGGAGGGTGCAGGGTGGGGCAGGGTGTATCGAGAGGGTTGGGTTAGTGGGTGTGTGGAGGTCAGGGGAAGGGGGGAGAGGGTAGGTAAGGGGGAGGGGTCTGTGTGGAGGGAGGGGGAGGGAGGGGGAGGGAGTGGGATGTGTGGATGGAAGGGGGAGGACTAGAGAGAGGTGTGTGCAGGGAAAGGGGAGGGAGGGAGAGAGGTGTGTGGAGGGGGAGGGAGGGAGGGAGGGAGAGAGGTGGGCTGGACAGGAGCTGATTTGCGGCAGCTAGCGGTGCCTCTTCAGGGGACTGATCACAAGATAATCTGGGTAATCCCATAAACGACGCCACCCGCTGGCTCCGCCTCTCTCTCCCCCCCCCCCTTCCCTCCTTCCGCATGTCCGTGTCTCCCTCCTCCTCCTCCTCCTCCTCCCCTTTCTACTCCACTCATCTCTCCCTCCCGCTCACTCCCCGGACCATCACCTCAGCGCTGGTTGGAGCCGCACGCTCGTCTGTCCCATCAGTCCGTCTGCTAGCGTGGCTCTCCCAGAACAGCTGGGCTGGCTCAGGACCCCTTCTTTGCCATGTGGCATCCCATGGCATCACCAACGGCGACAGGAAGCCCAAGCAGAGAGCCTGGCCACGGTCACTGTGAGTAGCAGGGGACTGAGAGCTCTGGGCTCTGGGCTCCTATCCCACCCTGCCCTCGAGGGGACAGCATCTGGGACAGATCAGGGAGTGTGTCTACATCCAGAGCGTAGATCTAGAGACCCAGAATGCACCTCTGTCTCAGGACAGATCGATTAAGTAGGTAGAGCGCCGGGGTCGTTAAGAGACAAGAACTGCATTCTGCGTTCGGATTTATGTTTGTGTTTTTTTTTTCTGTGTCTGTAGACTGGCTTTCTCTAAGTGACAGTAAAGTTTGTGTGATTTAAAAGAAAGTCACCTTTAGGTATCTTGACACTGGCTAGATTAGAGCACTTATTTGACTTTTCACTTGTAATGTCTTCCCTCTGGAACGGTCCTTGACAGGATTTTATTCGGTATGTTCAGTAGTAGCAGCATTAAGTGCTGATGAAAGCTGCCATCAGTGAGTTTGTCAGTGCCACTCTGCTATCAGAGCCGTCCTCTCCGTCCGAGTCTTTATCTGTGCATCAACACCTTTCACCATTTTCTACCCCTCCACCCCCCCCCGCTCTCTCCCTGTTTTACATCTGTCATCTATCACTGTGAATCCCCCCCATCTATCTCTCTCTCTCTGTCTGTCTGACACATTTCTCTCTCTCCCTCTCTCTCTGCCTCTCTCTCTCTGTCTCTCTCTCTCTCCCTCTCTCTCTCTCTCTCTCCCTCTCTCTCTCTCTCTCTCTCCCTCTCTCTCTCTCTCTCTCTCCCTCCCTCTCTCTCCCTCCCTCTCTCTCTCTCCCTCTCTCTCTCTCTCTCTCTCTCTCTCTGTCTCTCTCTCTCTCTCTCCTCCCTCTCTCTCTCTCTCTCTCTCTCTGTCTCTCTCTCTCTCTGTCTCTCTCTCTCTCTCTCTCTCTCTGTGGTTTTCTTTCCTGTGTTTGGAAAGGTGGAGAGGACTGGACGTGAACCTTCATACACACATGTTGTCCACAGTCATTATCTAACCCCAGACTGGGTGTGATTTATGTGTGCGTTAGTCTGGGGTAACAGTGTGTGTGTGTGTGTGTGTGTGTGTGTGTCTTGTGACTTGTGTTAGTATTTGTTTAGGGGCTCATCTGAGCGTACGAGCAGTTCTTCTTACCATTCTTTACGCTGGCCTTGTGCTGGACACGTGATTGGTTCCTGTCCAAAGACCCAAAGGCTGTTGAAAACACATCCATTAAAGCGCTACATTAGAACCCATTTCATGGTATTTTAATGGGCAGGATGAAGGATATTTGTCTGGCGTCCTGATGTGCTACTTTATTCATACGTTCTGCCTGGTGGATAATCCTGAAACAACTCTGCTGTTTCAGACTCAGAAAGTGCTGCTGCGATGGCAGCTTGTGTTCTTCAAATATTTTATACTCTCTCGGTTGACTTGGCATAGAGATTCCATTCCAGAAGGGAATGAGAAGAACAGCTCCTGTTGCTCTTTGCTAGAGAGGTTTTGATCTCAGCCGTAGTGAGATCATCTCTCCCATCTTTGACTTAGCAGCACCAAGGAGTTCGCTCAAAATCGGTGGGGGACATTTTTGTCATCTTAGAATATTGGTGTGGACTAGTACCTAGTGTGTGTCCTGTCCCCCCCCCCCCCCCCCCCCAACCTACCCCCCATGGCTCTTTGTGTCAGACAAGATGAAACTCTTATTTAGGCAGTGTTTCCCACTGGTGTGGGTACATGGGGTCAGGGGGTCAGGGTCAGGGCGTCCTGGTTTGAGGTCAGTTGGACACAGGACCAACAGGAGATGGAGGAGAGGAGAAGGCAGCTGAAGGCCAGGAGATGTTGCGTCATTTCCCAGTTTTTCTTAGTATCATCCTGCCTACCTGGAATTGTGTTTTTCCTAGAATTCGGGGTGTGTGAAAGGGGCGGGGCGGGGTGGGGGGGGGACATTGGACCTCCACATCGATGTTGATCTGCCGGCGGTGGATCGTTTGGTCATGTCTGCCTGGTGGTTGTTGACTGACTGTAGCTTTTCTATCTTTCTCTTTTTTTCACCATCTGTTAGCAGATTCATTCGTTATCACTTTTCTGCTTGTGTCAGTAACAGCCTTTCTCATCCATCTACTTCCTATTTTGAAACTTTGAACAGCAACATCTCGTCTTTGTTTCGGAGAGTGTGTGTGAGTGTGTGTGTGTGTGTGTGTGGGTGTCTGTTGTGTTGAAATAGTCGGTGAAAGGTTCATCCTCAATTTGGAAAGGAATTGTTGACCTCGTCCTCAGGATAAATAGCACTTCCTCTCCGTGCAAGAAAGTTGCTACGTAAAGGAAATCTTTTTGTCCCATGACTGTTGACACACAGTACACACACACAGCGCACACACACACACACGCACAGCACACACACACACACACACACAGCAGAGAGGGGCACAAGAGTTAACTAGAGGGAAACACAAGTTTACTGCTGGTCATAGTTTAGGGCATTAAGGTTTATTCGGTCAAGCCTATTTGTGTATTGCACAGGCAAGCTTTCTTGGAAAATTGTGATTTAATGTATTTATTTTCTCATCACAGAAAAGCCTATTACACAAGAACAAACTGCTGTTGTTTCATTAGCGGCTAGTTGTATCTTTAGATCAGTTTTTAACCGATCCAACGGTAGAGGCAAGTAACCTAAATACGTTGCCAGGGCCGGAGAAGCCTCCGGTCTCTCCCTGTGGAGAGATGTGGTATCAAGGCCCCTCTCCTCCCTCACTATGATCTAATGTTCCAGCCCAGAGGCGGAGATTAGACCACTGTGATCATGTGAGGGAGGGGAGCTGGGGTGGGACAATACCCTCCTCCCCCCACACACATACACCGCCTGCTCTCTCGCTCTCTCTCTCCCCCCTCTGTCCCCCCCCCCCTCCCCTCCGGTACTTCGGCCTCCCACCTCCTTGACAGCTGGCCGGCCAGGCTGTGGATACTTACGCCGGGATAAGAGGATTTGCTGCCACAATTGATCAGACATCAACCTCATTTAAGAGAGGAATGAACGTTTTTAGTGTGCGTTTCAGGGTTTGTGTTGTTTTTTTTGTTGCTGCGTCTATGTGTGCATGTGTGTGTGACAGAGATAGAGAGAGCCTGTAGTGTGTGTGTGTGTGTGTGTGTGTGTGTGACATAGGGCTGGAAGCCAGCAGTAGTTAGTGAGTTGGTTTGGCAGTGAGGAGATTTCTTAATTACATGTTCTCTGTCTAATGAGTCTGTTCTCCTGGATGGCTATAGGAT
>CM059336.1:9902602-9907602 GCA_030340685.1 Protosalanx chinensis
ATTGCTAAAAAATTACCAGAACCTATAGTCGTACTTACTAAGTATTTTAGCCTTGAGTTGTTTTTCTATTGTGAGGGACGATTTGAAGGCTTCTGATCCTTTTTTTAAGCTTCTAATCTTCAAGTAAAGGTGAGAAAAAGTTGTGTGCTTCCAACTCTTTCAACCGTGTTTTATAGGACAGGGGGAAGGGGGGGGGGGGGGGGGGGGGTGTAAAACAGGGCGAGGGAATGACGGATGAGAAGACGTTCCTCTTTAATGCTCAGGTATCCGTAGGCACAGGTCTCTCTCTCTTTCTCTGTATCTCTCTCTGTCTCTCTCTCTCTTACTCTCACTTACTAATGGGTTAATTGGTGGATAAATAGGCCTTCTTAATAACTACAACACGAGGAGGAGGAACTGGAATCGCCTCCTGCAGCGGAGAAAGTAGTTTTCTCCTCCTGGACACACTCGCTCGTGTCTGATCATCTATAATATCAAAAATAAGTGAATAATAAATTCATACAGAACGGAAAAACTAAACTAATTGAATGGTAAGTTGGCTATTGTTTGTTTCTCATTAATCAAGATTGCTAACAGGTAGACAACACTGGACTGTCTGAATTTAAACTGTTCCTAAATCAATGAATGAACCTAACCGTTTTCGTCATTTTAATATTTACGACCGTGTAGAACTGTAGTTGTTTATCATTTTTACACTGTGGATTTTTTTTGTCATTATTTGCAAATATTCAAACAACGTTTCCCTTTTTGGGAATTTTGCTTTTTAGATAAAACAATGGTGGAACACCCAAAGTCTTTACTTGGTAAGATCATTTTGTTTAATGTTTATTGCGATCATTAATATTTTTGTAAGCAGTTAAAATTCACAAACTTGAACAAATTCGTGGGTGTTACGTGTTATATTTTCTTGAAAGATACTTGTGAAGTGTCAGCCTTTTGTCAAAGTAACACATTGTAGTCTACAAAAATAGCCTTGTGGCTAATTCTAGCATATTTACATGTAAATGTAGATTAATATCCACTGTCCCCGACATTAATAAATAAACACATTATTAGGCCTATGATTTTGTTTTATAAACGACTTTAAATGAAACTTTCCCACTTCATTTGACCTTTTACATGATCAGATATAGACTCATTCTAATAGTAATATTAGTGTTGATCTAAATCTATCATGCATTTTCTTGCAGGAATGCCAGAAGGTGCAGTGTGTGCAGGCTGCAGAGGTCTGATCCTGGATCAGTACCTGCTCACACTGAATCACGCGCTGTGGCACGAGCGCTGCGTGCGCTGCGGGGTGTGCGGGGAGCAGCTGAAGAACTCCTGCTTTATGAGAGATAAGAAACTTTATTGCAAGCAGGACTATTCGAAGTAAGTGTATGTTATAATGTTTGATATTTTTTTGTGTTTGTTGCTTTGAAGGTGATTTGGCTCCTTTAAAAATTAGATGACACAGAGAGGTATTATGCTGCAAAGCCTATTAATTTGGTGTCTCTAAATTAAAGTTTTACTTATCTGAAACATACTAATTATAAAACTATATATATAACAACTATTTTATTATGTTTTGACATAGGCCATAAATTAAAGAAAATCATTCGATCTCTTTATGAAGATAAAGTTGGAATGAAAAAATCTAATCCTAAATTAGTTAGTGTCAGTTACTTGCTTTATTGCAATTTGTGAAAAATTAAATAAATAAACCCGGTTATTTAGCTAAATATGAACCTTGTTCAGATGCATTGCGATGTGATCACTTTAGAATGCCATTAAATGTACAATATATCATTATGGTTCATTGAATGAGCCTGATAACATTAAGCAGGAAACAGATCATTCAGGCTTGTCATGAACTGTATTTATCAGCATTAATACTGGCAGGTATTTGATTGGCATCAAAACCACTTTAGTCTTAGAGAGAGTGTGTGTCTGCTGACCTTGAGTAGCTGTGTGTGTGTGTGTGTGTGTGTGTGTGTGTACGTGTGTACATATGAAGGAGAAACTGTGTATGTGATTGATTCATATGTTTCTTAAATTTCAGATGAATACATTCTCGATTTTTTTAGATCACGCTTTTCCACTTTTTACATTTTCTGTTGAATGTTTGTCTAGATTATTTTAAATGTGGAGAGTTATTCGATTTCTTGTTTGTCAGTGTAAGTGTGAGGTGTGCGTGTTTGTATAAATGTAGTGTGTGTATAGGATTGTGTGTATGAGTCCAGGGATTGTAACACAATGCACCTTGGAGAACAAGGTGACTGCAGGAGAAAGGGGCGTTGTGGGCCCTGGAATGTGAGAACACACACACACACACACACACACTCTCACACCTCCACATACAGACAGCGCACAATCTGGGGTAGAGCTCAACTGACACATTGTCAAAATGTGTTATATTTTCAAGAACCATTGGTGTGGCAATGGCAAGCTGGGGACGGCATATGGCATTGTCAGATAGAACCCCCCCCCCCCCCCCCCTCTCACACACACACACACCTCCGCCCATTCCCTTACACACACACACACACACTTCTATCTAAATAGTCCCACCTTAAAGTCAAGCATAAAAACTTCTGGAAGCTCACATTATCTATGAACGATTCGGTTGTGGTCACCTGTCAATCAAACAGCGAGACTGAAAACATTGCACGTGCTCAGTGCTCAGGGTAGACTAGACTTGGGTGCCCAGGTAGACTCAGCATCTAACACAGCGAAAGGAACGCACACCAGAATACACCTGTCCATGTTTCAGATCGCCCTGTTCTCTCTTATCTCTCTCTCTCTCTGTCTCTCTCTCTCTCTCTCTCTTTTATTCTCCATGAATGTGAAACGTCCACAGTATTTTTTCATAGCCTATAAAATCATGGTAGTCCACCAGGGGGGATGCCTAGCTGGCCGGCCCTCAGACAGGGTCTGATTCGGAGGGGTGTGGGAGGGGTGGGGTGGGTGGGTGGGGGACAGAGGACAGAGAGCCATATGTTTGAGGGGGAGCCCACCAGGAGAGTCTTGGGGCTTGGCGTGAACTATTTTTGGGGGGACGGTGATGGGATGTAGCCATGACATCTGGCTGGATGGTCTTGTGCTCAGGTGTACCCCCCCCTCCCCCCCCGCCCACTCTAAACCCCCCGCCCCTCCCCTCCCCCCCTCCCAAGGTGAGCTATGGGAGGGTGCCCACCCGACCGTGAGATATCTGACCTGACCAATTAGCAAGAGCCCTGATGCCAGGCCCCATCTCTGCACCCCGCTCCACGTTCCTCTGCTGTTCCTGTCCAGGGTTCTGGGTCAGGGGCCTGGCATCTCCCCCTACTCTCTTTCTATTCTTTCTACCTCTCTCTCTCTCTACCTCTCTCTCTCTCCCTCTCTTTATTTATCTATCTTTCGCTCTCTCTCTCCCTCTCTTCCATTACTTCTGTCTCTCTTTTCCTTTCTCTCTCTCTCTCTCTCCCTCTCTTCCATTACTTCTGTCTCTCTCTTCCTTTCTCTCCCTCTCTCTCTCCCCCCCCTCCCTCTCTCCCTCTCTTTCTCTCCCTCTCTCTTTCTCCCCCCCTCCCTCTCTCCCTCTCTTTCTCTCCCTCTCTCTTTCTCCCCCTCCCTCTCTCAGAGTTGAGAGATCCTAACCGTGGCCAGCAGCTCTCTCTAGCATCCCTCCTCCAGGTTCAGCCCACTGTGACCAACAGATCCAGAGTCAGATTGTCTGGACGGTCACAGGAGAGGACAGGGTTCAGCTGCTTCATAGATCAGACAGCAGATCAGCCGTCAGATCACTTGACCCCTCCGCTCCTTATCTGAGCGCTGGCTGTGTCTGTGTTCACCTGATCCAGAAACAGGATCTGTCTTCCTGTTCAGCAGCAGACAGCAGCAGAGGTCAGCTTCAGAAGACACACCACGAACAACATGTCTGTCTGGACTCCTGTGTGTGTAGGTGTGTGTGTGTAGGTGTGTGTATGTGTTTGTGTGAGGGTTTGTGCGTACACCCATATAAGCTTGTGTTCACGTATTTGTTTGTGTGTGTGTGGGTGTGTGTGTGTGTGTGTAGGTGTGTGTGTGTGTGTGTGTGGGGGGGGGGGTAGGTGCCTTCACCTGTTAGTTCCTGAGTATACTGTGTGTATGTGTTTGTGTGAGGGTTTGTGCGTACACCCATATAAGCTTGTGTTCACGTATTTGTTTGTGTGTGTGTGGGTGTGTGTGTGTGTGTGTGTGTGTGTAGGTGTGTGTGTGTGTGTGTGTGTGTGGGGGGGGGGGGTAGGTGCCTTCACCTGTTAGTTCCTGAGTATACTGTGTGTATGTGTTTGTGTGAGGGTTTGTGCATACACCCATGTAAGCTTGTGTTCACGTGTGTGTTTGTGTGTGTGTGTGTGTGGGATCCATGTGTGTACATCTGTACATTAGACACTCTAACACTCTGCCCTGTCTTCCTCTGAATGAGGTAGACAGTTAGCTCATTCTACCCTGTAGCTGAAACTCTCCATGATCGATGTCCTGAACTCTGGGGTCGATAATGGAAACGTTTAAATATGAACCAGCATGACTCCCCTTGTATAGGAGAGGCCACAGTGAGCATCTCAGCCTGGACAGTAAGAAGCCAGTGAATCACCATGGAAACACTCACCTGCAGGAATACACTACTAGACTGTTATATAATAACATTCTAATAATAATAATAGGATGTATACATTTATTCTAACGCATATCGAGTCTGCAACTTGGTACTGCGTCACAAGCGAATGTTTTTTTTTAATTAATTGTTACATGGTACGCTTCTTTGACAATCGCCATACAGTGCTGCATGCATTGTTACCACAGGAATGCACATTCCATCCGCTTCCCTGTGTCTGTGTGGAAGCTCATTGGTCGAGCATGGATGCTGTTGGCCAGAGCGTCTGGATTGGTCAGCCATCCAGTCTGACTCTTCACAGCTTCTTAGAATGAGCTGTACCGTTTCCCTGGCGACTCCATGGCAACACTAATAGCTCCCAGCAATGCCAAGCTTCTGAATGTTG
>CM059336.1:9912602-10026510 GCA_030340685.1 Protosalanx chinensis
GTCCAGTTCCTGTCCCTGGCCTCGTTTGACTGATGTCACTTCCTGTTTTCCTCAGGCTGCAGAGGGCTGTATGACGACATGGATGTGGCGCCTCTCTGTCACCTAGGAGACGGCTCCTTTCTCTCATTGGGCGACTCCTCCGTGCTCACGCCCATCGACCGTCTCTGCTCCATGCAGGACTCTTACTTCACCAACTGAGCTCCGGTCGTACCCCACCCAGACCCTCCCCTCCCTGGGCACGTGCCTCTCCCCACCCCCCTCCTCTCGTCTCCCTGGATGTCAGCTCCTCTTCATCAGTGAAGATGGAGCAGGACTTTAGGAAGGAACTGTGCTTTCAGGTGTGGGTAGGACCGCTATTTTTTGCGGTCGATAAATATGATTTCTGTTATGAAAATAGGGGCAAAACCCCCTCAACTGAACTTGGGGGGTCTTTCTACCTGCGATTGAAGACCAGATGAGAATGTAATATATTGAATTCTGTACATAACGTCCAGTGCGTGTTTGTATTTATTTGTTTGTGGGCTTGTTTTGTGGCCAGAGTGAATCACCATGGAATAAACAGTGTGTCTTACATACATACAGTACATAGTTGTCTGAATTGTGTCTGGTGAAGACTTCTGGATTGATCCAAGGATCAGATCTGACAGGAGTGTGGAGAGGCTAATTCATGCTGAGGGTGACTGCTGGGTCCATCCATCCACGGTGCTTATCAGTCCGATCTGGGTGACAGATCCCCCAGACATGGCTCTCTGTCTGCCTGTCATGCAGGAGCTGAGCGAGGGATGGTTTCGGGGGGGTCGGGGAGGCAGGACAGCAGGGGGGGTCACCTGCAGGTAAGGATCACATCCACGCCGCCCGTCATCAACGCTCACATTGTGCTCAGAAAGCCCACGCTTGCATTTTTCTGCCTTCCTTCCTCCAGCCCAAACGAGGGGGACCACCCAGGCGCCGGGCCCAGCTGGAATGCACCCATCCTGGGAAGGGGAGGTCACGGACTGTGGGGTGGGTGGTGGTGGTGGTGGGGGGGGGGGCTCCAGACAACGGAGGGGCTGAAAGCTGTGTCAGGGTAGACTGCGCTGTCCGACACACAGATATGAAGCCCCCCCCCCTCCCCCCGGTGTGTATTAGGCCTTCCTGCCCCAGCCCTAAAGCCCCCTCCCCCTCCCCCCCCCCCCCCCCCGGTGTGTGTTAGGCCTTCTTGCCCCAGCCATGAACCCACCCAGACCAGGCTCACATTTCCGACTATGAAATCAGATCTCACAGAGCTCAGAGCGCAAGTCAATGGTCAGGAACAATCTAACTGTCTGTCAGCAAGGAATGTTACTGCCAAGCAACCAAGCAGTGTTGAAGTAAGATAGGTGGAGTGTGTGTGTGTGTGTGTGAGTGTGTGTAAGAACCTCAAAAACGTCCTTACACACACCAACCACACCTGTCCTTTGAAACAATGTAATTTTCAAGAAGAACAGCATTGTGGATGTGTAACTACACTATCAAGATCAGATCAAGTGTTTAGTTATTAATGTGTGTGTGTGTGTGTGTGTGTGTGTGTCAGGTGCACTCTTGGCAGATGTACAAAGCAGTTGCCAGCAGTGTCCAGTGAGAGGAGGAAAAATAATCAAACCGTGATCATGCGGCCACAGCAGGCAGCAATAACCTCATTATTATTCTGACTGCAGCCAAACCGTTTCCTGTCAACAGTTCGGTAATTTATTGCACCCCTTGTGCCAACCTGCAGGACACAGACCCTCTGTCTTTTAACCACTATAATTGGCGCCACGCTGGTTTAGTTAGAAGACAGATGCACTCGCTTTGTAGAAGAATCTAGAAGCTCGAACACACCGGTTTAAGCCTTAAGGCAAAGCGCTCTTGATTTAAGGCGTGGCCTAACACCGCAATGACACGCCCCTTACTGGGTTTGTTTACTTTGTATTCTTTTTGTGAGAAACTAAACAGCTGATCAGATTCTCTTAGTCCAAGAATGCAAGACAGCCTGACGTGTAAGGAGGGAGACATTATTGTCACGTTTTTAAAAACGGAATAAAAATTATTTTGATCAGGGTTGTCCAACCCTGGTCCTCGAGGGCCACTATCCTGACAGTTCTTTCGATGTTTCCCTGCTCCAGCACACCTGATTCTAATGAATGGTCATTATCAGGCTTCTACAGAGCTCGATAACAACTCATTTATTAGAATCAGGTGTGCTGGAGCAGGGAAACATCTAGGACCTTCAGGACAGCGGCCCTCGAGGACCAGGATTTGACATCCCTGATTTAGATGACTCGCGGTGTCGCCTTTGACACACAAAGGTGGCCCCCCTGTGTCTCTGTGTCCACCTCTGGCACCTGTGAGGGTTCAGATAATGGATCACCTCCCCAGTCTATCTCAGCCTCAGTCGGGCCAGAGAACAGGCCAGGTTGTCACCTTGTGGTGGCTTGGCAGTGTACCCTGCCCATATGGGTCTTCACCTATTGACCCTGCCACTCCACATGCCCACGCTGGGGTGACGGGGGGGGGGGGGGGGGGGGGGCGGACAGAGAGAATGGCCACCGACACACTAAGTCAGGTGAGAGGAAGTCCATGTGAGCACTTCCTGTGTTGTGGCTGTTTTCACTGGTACACGTGGCAACTAGATTTCTGTTTGTCAATACATGACGTGTGAACTAAGAGCGTTGATGAAAATATCCTTACATACCCACATTTTGATGTCCAGTTAAATTGTGGATGGTGGTACAGCATAATCAACTATTATCATCATTTCTGATGACTGTTGAAAAAAATTATAATGCAATTATTTAAAAAAAACTTGATGTGTTGATATACCCCTACTTTTTGGGAGCAAGGCCTGAAAATGTATTTCCCAGACATTCAGAGTATGTAGTTAAAGACATTATAGTGTCAATCCTACCCAAGAGTAGAGTCTTCATACTTTTAGATACCATTCAATATGTGGTTAACACTGCCCTCTTGTGGTTTGATGGAAAGTTGCATTCCTGACTCAACGGAAGTACTTACACAACAAATTAAGCCTTTATGAATTTGTAGTCTGTTCACGATCAGATCTTCTCCAGATAAATTCTACTGCCGAGGGAACAACAGTTCAGGCAGTAAATTAATATACAGTGAGAACAGCCAAGCAGAACATCATGAATTTGAGAAAGGAACATGAAATTGAATCTGAAGAGACTGAACTGCTTATCAAAAATTCAGACGTTTTTAGACACCGTCACAAATCAATACTAATATAAATAACACGGATTCTTTGATATATATTTAATATTATGGGTTGCAAAAAATATACTTTTATACAGGTTTACACAGTTTTTTAGACCAATCACGACATCATGTGAGATACATGCGCATCCTGCAGCAGGGCTCCCCTCCCTCCCCCCCCCAACACGCACACACTCTGCCCTGGATCAAACACTTCACTGTGTGTTAGTCTACTGATAAGGTCGTTTTCCGGCGTGAAAGCTAAATTTTAGCTTAGATAGACTCGATTGTATAGCGATTTGGAAAATTTATTTATTTTATAACACGTTGTTTTAGTAATGGGCTCGTCCCTTCAAAAAAGATAGTTCTAGAAGAGTCATGTGACGTCTTTTGGTGGTGTTTTGAACTACACATTTTTTTTTTTTTAAGATTGCTATTGTAACAGTCGAGGGGATAGTCTAGGTATTTATTTAAATATTTTTTTGAAGCTTATATGTTATGAATCATATATTTTTTTGAACGTAAACAAAAAGCGATAATCTTAATAATATTTTTTGTAACAAAATAAAAAAATGATGTGGCACGTGGAGCGTTTGAACCAATCAGAGCTCGAGTTCCAAACCGAAGGGTATAAATAGAAGGCGGGTTGCCCTTAGAGACGGCCGCCATTGAAGACTTGTTCAGCCCAACGTACTTGAAATTGTTGACCTTTTATCTAAGCTAAAATAGTCTTATTTACTTGCATACAATTTTGCTTGTAGCTGTAATACATTTTTTATTATATACATCTAGTTCAGGATCGACGACAGCAGAACATCTTGCCAGAGAGCGTCTGTCTCAAATTAAAACAATCTTGTGCAAGAGACGGAAAGGTAAAGGAACAAGGTTGCTAAGCTAAGATGGCTAACAAACTGCTATATATTGTTCATCTAAGTCGAGTACCTGTCACAATTAATCAGATATTTTTCATCACATTTGTATCAGAAGCTCGATCTAAAGGGCTAAATTCTAGACAGTCTTATAGCAGCAGCCAGTAAGCTTAGCTTGTAGCTAGACAGGGTGTGCTTGATGTGTGGGCGGGGAACAGTAACATGCGGGGCTTTCCAAGATATCACCAATATATTTCCAAGATATATTGCTAACTTGACACATAAATCACCAATATTAGTGGACTCATCACCTGCATCGCTTAAGGCTATGTTTTTTATTATTAATCCCGCCCATGTCAGAATAGGGCCCGGCCGCATGCTTTAACACCAGGCCGAATACACCCATATATACTGAGTCACTCCACATGTGATTTGCTTGCGGCTGTTCAATCTCAGCTGAATGCAAAGGTCACGCTGAATTGTTGTCGGTATTGTTGACTGTTTTTCGCAGGCATGAAGTTGGTTAAGAAAGCTAGAGGCTAACTTAACTGATAACTTAACTGTGATCTAGCAAAGTAGGACCATTAGTGATGGACTGATCTACTGGATCTGCTGTACTCACGTGCCCAACATGCTGTGTCCTTAACCATCCATACTTGATATTTTTGCTTTGTAATTGAACAGATTCCATAACCTTGTTTTCTATTAAATTGTTGAGTGGTGTAAAGTTTGTGCAAGTTGTTCATTGGATCTGTACGCTCACGAGGGGTGGAGTTAATAGTTTGTGACAATCAAATGTAAATTGCTAATAAACAACCAAGTAAGATCAACTTAACTTGTTATGTAAGTTTTTTTGTTAATTTGGTATTTATAAAAATCTAAATCCCAGAGTGCAGATGTTTTAGTGGTAAGTGGCATCATTAGAGCCAGTGTCCTATTAGAGAGTGCTTGGGGTCATGGAAGCAGTGTATCTGTGTTGTAATAGTTCCTGTTATGCAGTTGAAATGCTTTGAGTGGTTTCAAATGATTTTCATCCATTTCAAGTTGTTACTTTACCCACATCAGTAACATAACCTATAAACTGATAGTGACGTTATGAGGGAGCTGTATAATGCAGTGTGCATTACCATACTGGAGTTCTCAGTTCTTGATAGAAGCACTTTAGGTGTCAGCATAAATCATGTATGCTAAGATGCTTATGGTTCTGTACTGGATGTATAGAATGCCAGCTGTTTATCGGCATAAGAACTGGTGTGCAGAATTAATGTCAATCTACATCTGGAAAATGTTATGATGCAGTCGTCTTTGCAAAATATTTGCAAACTGCACTTAGGCGGGAAAGTTGCTCAAATCAGTAACTCGCTTGTTTTCTTATTATTATTTTTTTAATGGGTCAAACTACATTCCAAGCATCATTACAACATTTCAACCCACCTGTCTTCTTCACTGGTTTAGGGGGCCTGAGTGTGATGAGCGCTGGTCCTCCGCCCAGGAACACCCCCGTCTGTGTGCAGTGCTCTTGGATTGCACCATGGCAGATGTTAGATCCCAGCTTCCTGCTGGGACAGGAAACCCCCCTCCCCCAGAGTTCCACAACCCCAAGAGGCTCGGCCGACTGACCAATCAGCTGCAGTACCTGGAGAAAGTGGTGGTTCGAGAGTTGTGGAAGCACCAGTTCTCCTGGCCTTTCCGCCAGCCTGTGGACGCTGTTTCCCTGAACCTTCCAGTGAGTAGTCATGCTTTCCCTCCCAGAAGTGTTCCAGGGACCTGGTTTAATACCCAATTCTGGTGTTCATTCAAACAGCAATGCCACTGTGTTCCCTTATAAAGATAGTCCACTTCCTCTCCTCTTTTTATTTTAGGATTATTATACCATTATCAAGAAGCCAATGGACTTGAGTACCATCAAGAAGCGGCTTCTAAACAATTATTATTGGAAGGCAATGGAGTGCATACAGGACTTCAACACCATGTTCACCAATTGCTATGTGTACAATCGGGTAATGATCCTTTCTAATGGAGAATGTGGGGGTTCTGCATTCACATAGCATCAGAAGGGCCGCAGGGGCAATGTGCTAACTGTCCTTCCCATGTATGTCCTTGTTTGTAGCCAGGAGATGACATTGTTCTCATGGCCCAGTCCTTGGAGAAGGTGTTTCTGCAGAAAGTGGCCCTCATGCCTCAAGAAGAGCAGGAGGTGTCATCAGTGACCGGCAAGAAACAGGGCAAAACAAGGAAGTCTTCTACAGGTAATGGACCAATCAGGGGTTGTCCCCTGCACGTGTGTGTGTGTGGGTGAGATGTGTGTGTTGGGGGTTGTGCGGCTCCTGTCTGATGCTGTGACCCCCCCCTCGTGTGCTGGGCAGAAGATGTGAAGCAGAGGCCGGGCTCTCCTGTGTCAGAGGTGGTGTTTCAGCAGACAGTCACAGTCATCCCTCCAGGAGCGCTTCACCCCATCCCCCCTGCGCAGCCAAAGATGGCTGAGAAGGTTGGTGCCCTTGACAGAAGAACAGCCACAGTCCTTCTACTCTGTTGGAACTTGGCATTCATTCTTACTATATGTGTTATATGCTGTTGTTTGTTTGTTTGTTTAGATCAAGACCGGCGTCAAGCGAAAAGCAGATACGACCACGCCAGCCGCGTCGGCCGTCACCAGCTGTGAGTCGTCGTCTCCCCTGGAGGGTTCCACTCCCAGCAAGCTGACGTCCAGGAGGGGCAGCGGCCGCCCCATCAAGCCCCCCAGGAAGGACCTGCCTGAGTCGCCCCAGCCAGGGAAGAGGCTCCGCCTCTCGGACCAGCTCCGCTACTGCCACGCCATCCTGAAGGAAATGTTCACCAAGAGACACGCAGGCTACGCTTGGCCCTTCTACAAGCCCGTCGACGCGGAAACCCTGGGTCTCCACGACTACCACGACATCATCAAGCAGCCGATGGATCTGAGTACCATAAGGGTAACTTTGCCGTGGTTTTGAAAGCTGGCTGATGTGTGCGTTGATCTGTTTGGATGACAAAGCGATGCTGTCGCCTTGAATTCAACATTCAATGTTTTGTCACAGAGAAAAATGGAGAATCAGGCATACTCGACTGCCCAGGAGTTTGCTGCTGACTTCCGACTCATGTTCTCTAACTGTTACAAATACAACCCGCCCACGCATGAAGTTGTTGCCATGGCGAGAAAACTTCAGGTACACGCTCCCCTTCGCAAACGCAGCAGCGTGCCTGCGGTGCTGATAAGCTGGCTTAGTGTGTGCAGGGCAGTGATGAGGTAGTAACTAACAGACTGTTTGCCAGGATGTGTTTGAGGCCCGCTATCTGAAGCTTCCTGCCGGGCTCCCTAAGAGGGCGGGCCCCGGGGAGCCCCACAGCCAGGGGGACGGGCCCCAGAGCCGCTCCAGTGCTGACAGCAGCCAGAGCGACACGTCCTCCGAGTCGGCCAGCTCCTCAGACAGCGAGGAGGAGGAGGAGGGGGAGGAGGAGGAGGAAGAGAGAGCCGTGCGATTGGCTAATCTCCAGGAGCAGGTTTGTTATTCCCGCCCCTGCTCCTCCATGTTTCCCTGTGTGGTGTCCCGTGGTCCCTGTGTCTGACTGGGGGGGCGCTGTCTGCAGCTGATAGCAGTGCACGATCAGCTGCAGAGACTCAGCAAAGAGCCGCTGTCCAAACCAAAGAAGAAGACCAAGAAGGAGCAGAGGAGGAAAGAGAGGGAGACGCCACGACCGAACAGGAAGGAGTCCAAGGGCCAATCCAAAGGCGGGAAAAGGCCAAAGAACACGACCAAGAGTTTCCCCATCACGTGAGTGTACTTCCTTCCCAGAGTTCATCGCTCCGTATGATCTAGATGTTAGGATGTGTGCTCAGACCGAGGGGGTTCGTCCCCCTTAACGACTCGTCTCTTTCCAGGCTAGGCAAGATGGCTGCTGCCCCCCGCGAGCCGGACGCCATCGACGAGGCGTCTGCGGCACCCATGTCGTACGGCGAGAAGAGGCGGCTGAGCCTGGACATCAACAAGCTGCCGGGGGACAAGCTGGGCAAGGTGGTGCGCATCATCCAGGCCAGGGAGTCTGCTCTCAGAGACTCGTGTCCCGAGGAGATCGAGATCGACTTTGAGACGCTGAAGCCGTCCACTCTCAGAGCTCTGCAGAGCTTCGTCAGGGTCTGCCTCAGGAAACACGCTAAGACATCGGACCGTGAGTAACCCCCTCCCTCTCCTTTGACCAGCCGCCCCCCCCCGCCCCCCTGCTGAATCTGTAAAGCAAGTATCAGACGCGGATGTGAGCTGGTGATCTGCTCTTTCAGAGGAAAAGCTGCCTCACACTAAAGCCAAAGGAGGGAAGCCGTCTGGCAGGAAGCAAGAGGCGGGAAAATCCACCGAGGAGGAGGGCCTGACCAGGAAGAGGAAACCAACGAGTAAGAAGTCACCTTCCAACAGGAGGACAGTGGACTGATACAGTTCCATTGAACACTGATGACAGGATATGGCTGCCATTGTTTCCTTGTGTTTACTGTCCCCTAACCCTAACCCCCTACCTCAGCGTGACTCTGTGTTATCTGTGTGTTGAACAGGTCAGCTGCCCACGGGCCCCCCAGACCTGGCCCCCCCTGCCCTGGCCCCCCCCGCCCTGGCCCCCCCAGACCAGGCTCGCCTGGGCCGTCTGAGTGCCAGCAGCTCGGACAGCTCCTCCTCCTCCTCTTCCTCCTCCAGCAGCAGTAGTGATTCTAGCACTTCTGATAGCACTGACTCTGAATCAGGTTAGCTGTTCTCCTCGGAACCCCCCCCCCCCTCCTCCCCCCCTCAGGTTTAAGCCCCGCCCCTCTTCATACTCACAGAACCAAATAAATCCTGCCATTAAATCCCGCTGGATATGTTCTTTTGTAGCACTAGCGTAGCACCTGTTGATAAAGCTAAAACGTAAAGAACAATTAAAGTATGCATTGTTTTATTATAATTTTTTGGTATGTTCATTTGGTGTTTAACATTTGGTGTGGTTGTGTTTCATCCTCCCACCCCCCTCCCTCTGGTTAAATCATACACAGATATATTTCAGAGAATTAGGTTCAATATTTGTTACTGTGGTTTTGTTCTGCTCAGCTTGGTAGCTGAATTTTTTATTTTATATATTTGATCATATCTAATATATCAGCAAATGAACCAGATTAGATCTGCAGAGTTGGTTAAATTAAATCAGTTATGGTAGTTGAGAGTTTAGATTCCATCAGATTTCATATGGATTAGTTAAGGAACTACAACAGTCTTAACACACATCATCTTTAGTGATTCCTTCCCTTCTGGACCGGCTCTGTTAGGCCAGGGTCCTGTTCTACAGATCTAGATCAGGTGTTAACGAGATCACTTCAGGTTTAACCCAGGGGTTTCTGTATGGGGGTTAAGTCTCTGTTACCTTGTTAATGCCAAACCTTAATACAGACCCCAGGTCAGCACTTCATGCTAAGTGAACTAGGCTGGGCCTGTATTGAGATAATATGCTGACAAAATGACCCTACAGCCCTGGAACCCACTAGAAGCTCTTTACACTGACGGAAAGAGAGATCAGTCTTCTTTTACCTTCTGTTCTCTCCATCTGTCTGAGCTCAGACCCCTCTCACTGTAGACTGCAGCACACACAGGCAGCTGTGTGCAGGGACCAGCTGGGTTTGGGGGTCTCCAGGGTTACCACAGGCAGGGTTTGAGGACCGGCCATGCAGAACCTGAGCGTCTGCAGTTTGCTGTGGGAGCAGTCTGTTGTGTGTCCAGCTCTTTGATAGACAATCAATACATAGAATGTTAAGTGGTGCTTTTTTCCCCCCAACACACGAAAAAGGGGTTCAGGGTTCCTATTAAGATGGGAGAATGATGTAGTCTGTAGGGGGAAATACTCTTAATATCTAGAGGAAACTGAATCCACTCTGGTGAATGATTGTTTTCTTATGGTAGGTATCTTTTCAGTTTCTATATCTTTATGTCTTTGTGGTTTAATTGTATGCAGAAATATCTAATGAGGTTATGGTGGGGGGGGGGGTGCTGGAGAGGGCTGTTGTGTTAAAGGCTTCGAGTTACAATTTGGTTTTGTGTATATCTTTCAGTGCGGAAAACTACAAAAAAGAAAAGAAAAGATGCTCGACACAAGGTCAAAACTAAGGTAAAATACATTTCAAATGTTCTTTACCTGAATGCACTGTTTCATAAGTCTTTCCTGGTTAGATTTGCAATTTGGTTCATTTGTTGTCATATCCAACAGAAGGCGAAACGCAGAGCCAATAAGGTGTCTAAGCCTGACAAAACTGACCAATCAGAAGCCACGTTCCAGAAGAGCCAAACTCTGGCTTCTTCACAGCCCCTCGAAGAAGAAGAAATGGAAGCTGAGTCCTCCAGGCAATGTGCTGCCCGCCTCTCCCAGGATCTGATGCTCTCTCCAGGTAACACCTCTGATCTGTGGCTGCATCTGATGCACACTAAAGCTCAAGTTGACCTGGAACAGGAAAAAATGCAGGAACACGTCTGCAAAGGAGGTGAACAGAGTGAAATATTTGACCATCTTTATCTGTTTCTTCCGACTCCCCCCCCCTCCGCCTCAGCCTTACACAGCCGCCTGCCTCCACAGCCCTCCAGGCCTAGCTCCACCGCAGCAGCCCTGCCTCGTAAAGGCAGACAGGCCCCCGAGCCATCTAGCCCTCCTCCCCCACCACAGGAGCCCCCCTCTGAACCCCAGCCCCTCTCCCTCACTCCCCATGAAGCGGCCCCTGCACCCACAGAACAGCCCCCAGGGCCCCCAGCCCCCTCACCCCAGACCCCTCCCACACCTTGCCCTCTACCGTGCCCTCCACCGTCCCACACACAGGAGGGCACCCCTGGCTGTCTGTCCCCCCATCCTCCTGATAGGGCTCAACAGGAAGGTAAGAGGTGCACTGCTAGCCCCCCGTGCCACCCCCAGCTTGTAGCATGTCCCCCTGCACCCTGCCCCCCCCCTCTCTGTCCTCCCCTGCTTCTTCCTGTGTGGCTCGTAGCTCTGCGTCGCCCCCTGCAGTCTCCCCAGGCTGCTGCATGCTCCTGCCTGCTTCATGCCTGTTCCACCAGGCTGCTGCATGCTCCTGCCTGCTTCATGCCTGTTCCACCAGGCTGCTGCATGCTCCTGCCTGCTTCATGCCTGTTCCACCAGGCTGCTGCATGCTCCTGCCTGCTTCATGCCTGTTCCACCAGGCTGCTGCATGCTCCTGCCTGCTTCATGCCTGTTCCACCAGGCTGCTGCATGCTCCTGCCTGCTTCATGCCTGTTCCACCAGGCTGCTGCATGCTCCTGCCTGCTTCATGCCTGTTCCACCAGGCTGCTGCATGCTCCTGCCTGCTTCATGCCTGTTCCACCAGGCTGCTGCATGCTCCTGCCTGCTTCATGCCTGTTCCACCAGGCTGCTGCATGCTCCTGCCTGCTTCATGCCTGTTCCACCAGGCTGTTGATGCTCCTCATGACTCTGTTGTTGTTATTCCTTCCAGGGAAGTCAGCGCTGCTCTCACCCCTGGCCTCTCCACCCGCGGCCTCTCTGCACTCTGACAGCATCAGGTTCGAGGTATCAAAACCACCACCATCGCTACACTTCATGTGTACTCTCCTCTCCCATTTTTTTAAAATGCATGAGACAGTTTCTAAAGTGGATTTGAATGAATTCCAGCGTTCCATGTTGACTTTCAGTCAAATTAATTGGGATTTGTGGCGCAAGGGTTTGTGTCTCTGGGGTATTGAGAAGTGATTTGATAGCAAGTTTGGAGCGTTGATGGGATTCCTTGTTGTGTAAATCCTCCTCTGCAGCCTTGCTCACTGTTGTCTCCGCTAGAAGACAGCCCATTACAGCAGCTGAAGGATGACAGGAGGTCACAACACAAACTGCCTAGTAAGCAAGCTGCTGTGCACACGCCGCAGAGACGCTCTCACTTCATAACTCCTCTGCTGACTTTAACAAGCCTGTGTGTGTGTGTGTGTGTGTGTGTCCAGATCCCAAACCCTCTGATGGTGTGACGAGCTGCTCGTCCTCCAGCCTGGCTCCTCTTCAGCTGAGCAGCACCGTGTGCAAACCTGCTCCAGATGGAAGAGCTCAACCTGCCAAAAAGGTTTGTGTGGCTGGCCCAGGACTCACAGGCAGGAGGATCAGTGAGCGATGCTCTTCTGGATACTGATAGAGACCGATAGTCACTTTGGATAAAGGCGTCTGCTGAATGAATTCTCTCTGCATGGCTATTGGTATGTTTTTTTTTTTTTTTTTTTTTTTATCCTTCAACTGAACATGATTGTGTGCAGGATATTGTCCTGAAGAATGCAGACTCCTGGGCCAGCCTTGGGAAAATGGCCACGCTCGCTCCCTCGACCCTGAAGGCCTCCAAGGAGAGCTTTCAGCAGTTCCGCAAGGTTGCCATGGAGAAGGAGGAACGTGAAAAAGCCCTGAAAAAGATCCAAAAGGAGACGGGCCTGGACAGGAGGGCTCCTGAGAGGAGCAGGTAACAGTGGAACATGTGGACTCCTGTGAGTCAGGCCCTGTGTCAGTGTGGTGTCTCACCATCGTGTGGTTGAATTTCTCCCTCAGTCTAGCAGTGCCACTCCGGGCTGACCCACCAGCCCAACCCAGTGAGGGGGTCCCGGATCTCCCCCCCGAGGTCATCCCTGAGGCTCCTCAACCTCCAGAGCCCCCCGCTGAGGAGCCTCCTGCCCCAGCTCAGCCCCCCGCGGGGGCCCAGTCCTCCGTGGACAGGGACAGGGAGATGGCCCGCAAGAGGGAACAAGAACGAAGACGGCGGGAGGCAGTGAGTCCTGCTGGGAGGGTGGGGGGTTGTCATGGGGATGGAATCTGCTTTTTTACCCCCTCCCTCAGTGCCTCAGTTTATTATAAAAAATGTCTGACTCTCTCATGTCTTCCTTTTTTCCCTCAGATGTCGGGTGTCATCGACATGACTATGCAGAGTGACATTATGGCCACGTTTGAAAAGAACTTGGAGTAGAGAGAGACTCGTGTGAGCGACGGGTCTCGCCGCAAAACGACCGCCGCTTCCCGCGCCAGAACCAAACGATTGGATGAAGGACAGGAAGTGGAAACCTTTTCCAAAGTGTGTCTGCCAACGCTGCGTCTTCACATAAAACCTCCGTTCTGTTACTGCGAAAACGCTCTACAGTATGACGTGAATGTTCTGGGGGAACTGATTCACATGGATGTTGGGGGGGGGTTTGTTTCCAGGGGGAGGCTTTAGTTCGTAACAGTTGTTTGTAAAGAGCAGCACTGAAAGACTGTTAAACTTGTAGTGACTTTGATTAACAGTTGTCGAAGTAAGTGGCGTTGGTAAAAGAAAAAAAAAAAGAGGAAAAAAAGTAATGTTTTATATGAAACCCACCTCCACTTTTGAGTTCTTTGGATGGAGTCTTGGTTCCAGTTCTGCAGAGTTCATCCATGCAGTCAGACCCACTCCCATGAAAGGACATGTTTACATGCTAATATCATTCCAACTCTTGCTGCGCTGTGTAGTCTGGTTATTTTGCTACAGTCCATAATTGTACCCTGTATATATGATATAGATATGTATAGCTTCTCTTCAGTTTACACAGTAAAAAAAAAAAAGACAAAGAAAAAAACCTCTATCTAATGCAAAGGTTTTGAATATGATGCTCTGAGTTGTACTGGTCCCATGTGACGTATTTAAGTAATGAACGTAGCTTGGCCTTGTTTATGATGCTCGAGGATGTAAGAAGATATTTGTTAAAAAATATATGACTAATTTGTTTACCAGAGGGGGCATGTTTCGTCCTTGCCAAATGTTTTTTCCAATGGCCGACCTTGGGTCGACTGTCTAGATATGTTTGAATTGCCATATTGTGGTACACATTTACAAAAGGTGTTGTTGATGACTATTGTGTTGGTTTTTTCTAATCAAGTTTAAATTCTGACTGTAAAATGTTCCTTGAAGTACTTTATTATTGTTTATTGATTTGATGGTTCTCAACATTCTGCAGTGATTTTTCTCTGACATGATAAATAGAAGCACTTTAATCTGTATCTAATGGAACAGCCATATGCCATACCATATGGAGAGAGAACTAATATAATTTTGAAGAGATCAGCTAAATCATTAAAATATTTTCATGGAAACGTGGATTGTTTTTCATTGTTCTTGTTCATTGTATTGAGTATATTTGCATGCATTATTAATATGCTTTGTTTCATTGTCTGTACATAAAGAAATCATTAATCAAAGTTAATGCTACCTCAGATTTTCGTCTTTTCCTTTTTAGCAATTTCTTGGAGAGATTGAGACGTGAAATAAAATACTCTTTTATATAATCGCTGCAGTTTTGACCCTGTTTATAATCGGCAGTAATTAAGGCATGACTAATGAACATTACACATGGCATTATTCCATATTCTCTGTTCTGGCTTGTTCTACAGCCAAGGGCAATGCCACAGGGACGATTACAATCAATCTTCATGCATTAGAGGTCATTTATTTATTTTATTTATATTCATTTAATTTTCATAGCCTACCTTAAATCACAGATAGTCATGCGGCATATTAAAAGCACTTCTTGGCTTTGAAAAGGTTTGTTATTCAGCTTCTTAACACCACGTGAAAGAGCTTTTAGAAAGTAAACCTTTAATCTGTTGCAGTGATTATCCTCTTAAAGTATTTTGCACTACACTGGCTCTTATCTGCAGGACCTGTCTCTTCATCTGCACTCACATGAGTTAAGATATGAACCTGTGCAGTCAGACGCACGCGTCACTTCTCACGTGGTGTCCCCCCTCTAATGAGCCCTCCTCGCGCGCGGGCTGCACCCCTGGCGGACACTCCTGCAGATGCGCTCTTAGAAGGAACGTCAGGATTTCGCAATGACCAAATATTTCAGGATAAACAGCCAATTAACAGAGAGAATTCACTAGGTAACGTGATTATTTTGTGTGTCATTTCCTGCGGTGATGTAAAGATGGCGAGAGTCCTGCACAACTTGCTGCTGTTTACAGTCAGACTCACCCTGAGGATCAGAGTTTGCGGGTATTGGTCTTTGATATACGGTTACTGTGCTGTCTGCACCACCTTAGCCTTGCTGAAACTTTGGTGGAACATCATTATAAGGCCGTCAGCAACCTTTCAGTGGGGGATTCGCGAAACTCCCCCTGCATGTCTGAATGATACGTCCTTGGGAACTCACTGTTACGTTAGGATCAAGGTAAGACTTCACACATCAAGGCTGTCTGGTCTGTTTTGGAGGAGCGAATTCTATTGTGTAAGCTCTGCCCCATATGTCTTAAAGAGGAACAAACACCTTGCATTACTGTATTGTAAATGATAGACACGTCAAAACATGGCCTGTGTTTTAGAGGCTTCGGGCAATTTTGAGACATTTTCGATGAAGCCTTATGCGGACATTATCCACTGTGAGTCTGCATCATTTTGGGGAGGTGCTGAAGGAACAGCGCCTCAGAGGAACACATCAGAATCAGAATCAGAATGATGTTTAATCACTATGCAAGGTTTACAAACATAGAATTCACTGTGGCAGTAATGAGCAAAACATAGAACATATATGTGACATAATATAAAAAAAATGAATACAATGTAAAATTGTGATACAGATAACATAGAAGTACAAGTAACATAAGTACAAAGTGGGATGGGTATATATAGTAGGGGGGGGGGGGGGGGTATACACAGTAGTGCAAACAGTGGTGCAAAAATCACAGTAGTACGTTTTTAAGGTGTTAATGGTGTGTGGCAGAGTGCAGTGGGATTCTGGAAGGGGGTGTTGGTGGAGGTGGAGGTGGCCAATGTCATACTGGGGGACAGATCAGGGAGACATACAGGCTCTGTGTGTTTACCTCGAACCAATGTCAACTAACTATGCTGTCAAGACAAGACGTGATCTAAATACATATAATGATACATATAATCCCGTCCAGGAGTCTGGTCTGAGGTTCCACTATGTGGCTGCCGGGGAGCGAGGGAAACCCCTCATGCTGTTTCTCCACGGCTTTCCAGAGTTCTGGTAAGACCGTCACACATTAACTCCAAACCACAACAAAACCTTTAAAACGTTTCTACATTTCTATAAAAAACCTCATTTGGTCAATCACAGTTGCTCGCTAATGACATCATGCTGTAGATATTTGGACAATAGTATGGATTTTAGACTGCCCTATAGATCCTTAAGGCCACAGATAACTCCCATTTTGCCCGTGTATGGTGGAGGAGGATGGCAGGAGAGTCTAGTTGGAGTTAGAGGCTGCTGGAATGAGGCCACAGAGGCTGTCAGGGGCTGTGAGCTAGTCCGTATCTCAAGAAAACTTCCAAGGCTGCAGACAGGACAAGACAGAGCTTAATGACTGTGGCGTTGGTCCCATTCCACTCTGCTGCCCCCTCTCCGATCTCTGATCTAGCAGACGAGGTCAGGCTTAAATGACTCTGGGATGTTGTAAAGTGCTCAAGCTCGTCTCTCTCTTTGCTCTGGTGTTGAGGGGGTGTACAGGGGCTGCTGGGGGGAGCCTGGGTTTATTTTAAACCCTCATCTATATTCCAAGATATTGGGTTTCAGCGCTGGGCTCTTATCGTGACTCATCTAAATCGTAGCCAGTGTTGCGCATCAAGCTCCACAGCAGACAACATCTTCAATTAGGAAGAAATCTCTGGTCACATGATCAGGGAGGTGATTAGAATCCCAAACTTGTAACCTAAAAGATGACCTTCAGACAGATTGAACGAGAAGTCATTGTCAGTGTTAGGAAGTGGTAAACATGTAAAGTGGAGTATTTATACGTAGTTTAGTATACAGTGCCACGCTGTATGATGGATACAGGACGATACAAAAGTATGTAAAGTTGTTTATTTGTTTACAGTAAATACATATATTATAATGTTGGACGGTGGTGGAAAGGCAACTTAATGCATGATCACACAATAACTGTCTGTCTGTCTGTCTGCTTATCTGTCTGTCTGCCTGTCTGTCTGTCTTCCTGTCTATCTGTCTGCCCCCCCCCTCCCCCCCCCCCCCCCCCCAGGTTCTCTTGGCGCCACCAGTTGCGTGAATTTAAAAGTGAGTTCCGCGTGGTGGCTATCGACATGCGGGGCTACGGAGAGTCCGACCTGCCCCTCTCTACCGAAAGCTACCGATTTGATTACCTGGTCACTGACGTCAAGGACATTGTAGAATACCTCGGTAAGAGAACGGCGAGGGGGGGGCTTTCCTCTGCCTGAACCAATGAACCTGAGAGAAGAGTAACCATTGAGACGTCCCCTAAAAGGCCTGTCCTGGCAGGGGGAGGAGACATCCTGGTGTCTTGACTCAAAGTTAAACTTGTTTTGTCCATTTGGTGTTCTGAACAGCCTGGAGGGCTGCAGTGTGGCATGACAAGCTTCCTGTGACTCATGCTGAGCAAACGTGGGCCGCTGTGCAGATACAAGTGCCCCTAGCCTGCTGCCAGCCCCCCTCTCTCTCTCTCTCTCTCTCTCTCTCTGTGTGTGTCTCTCTCTCTGTGTGTGTGTCTCTCACTCTGTGTGTGTCTCTCTCTCTGTCTCTCTGTCTTCTCCGTGTCCTGGGGTCAGAACATTTAACAGCATATCAAGTGTTGGCAGGTTCAAGCAAATGTTTCAGCAAAAAACAACAACATTACTATTAGAATTGGTGCTGACCAGGTAAGTAGATTACTATGTGTTGAGCTAATGTGATCAGCTCCAGACACAAGCAATGACCTTGATCTCCATTCAAGCTCCTGTTGTGACTAACACATACTATTGATATTGTTTACATCAGCAACCAGACAGCGTTGAGAACAGACTATTTCTGGCGGCCGTTGTTAAGCTCTACGAACACGAACACCTAGCATCTTTCGCTTTGCTGCTTATATCCGCCATGTCAATTCCCCAGTTACAAACCGTGCTTCTGTTTTTCCTTTAGGTTACAACAGATGCTTCCTAGTCGGTCATGATTGGGGCGGGACTATCGCCTGGTTATTCGCCATCCATTACCCAGAGATGGTGACCAAGTTAATCGTCCTGAACTGCCCTCACCCGTCCGTGTTCAGCGGTACGTCATCCCCACATCCCAGAGTCTGTCAGCACCGTGTGACAGGGGGGGCGCAGAATATCAGGGGGGGGGGGCAGAATATCACACGAGTCCAACTCCCTCTCTCTCCTCGTGATAATTAGAGAAGACTGTCTGTAGCTCTTAGGCTATTATCGTGATTACCGTAATTCATTAGCGGGTTTATTACCCCTTGCTTCGTGTTTGCGGTATCCATCTGTTAAGTCCTCTCCTACCTTAAGGGTGAGTTTGGGGGAGGTAATTGCAGTGATGCTCTAATATGGAGGCCAGAGCATCTGGCTTGACTGGCAGCCTGGAAAGAGATGGAGGGAGAGGGGTCTGTGTTGGGGTCTGTGTTGTGGGGGGAAACACTTCTGTTGAAGCGACCTCTGCATCTGGCAACAGCACCTTTGGATGTTTGTATTCTGTTGATGTTTCATACTGACTGTAGGGCGTCCTCTTCTTATCTTTTGGCCCTCCCTCCCTCCTCTCCTCCTCTCTCTCTCTCTGTCCACTTGTCTAGATTATGCCCTGCGTCATCCCAGCCAGATGCTGAAGTCCAGTTATTTCTTCCTCTTCCAGCTCCCTCGCTTTCCTGAGCTCATGCTCTCCATCAATGATTTCAAGGTGAAGCGTGTGTGTGGGTGTGTGTGTGTGTGGGTGTGTGTGGGTATGTGTGTGTGGGTGTGTGTGGGTGTGTGTGGGTGTGTGTGGGTGTGTGTGGGTGTGTGTGGGTGTGTGTGCGTGGGCAAGATTGCTTTGAAGGCTTTCAAGGTCATCTGTGCACGTTAAAGTGAGCCTGCGTCAGCTTGAATGAAAATCCTTTTGTCATCTGCGATGTGAATTCCCAAGGAATCCGAATAGGTTTAAAGAAAACACTTAACAAGTTATGCAGGACGTGATTAGGTGAAAGACACGGAGAATATAAGGTTGAGAGAACTGATCTCATGTTTTCATAAGTACTTCATATTTGACCATCGGATTTCTATTACATACACGGAAAATCGACGTAGATAAACTGTCAATTACATTCAAATAAGGTATTTTCTCCGTTAATAACATAGCATCCCCTTTTTACTGCTGCACCTAATATGTTATCACGATAACATGCGTGACCTTGCGTGTGATTGGCTGGATCAGATCCCACCCTGACCAGGAGCGGCCTCTTCTTCTGTCCCCTCTGCAGGCACTGAAGGACTTGTTCACGAGCCGCAGCACAGGGATTGGCCGGAAGGGCCGATGGCTGACGTCGGAGGACTTGGAGGCTTACCTGTACGCTCTGTCTCAGCCAGGGGCCCTCACCGGGGCCCTCAACTACTTCAGGAACGTCTTCAGGTGAGGAAGAGCACCTTTGGGAACGTGTGAATCCATAGCGCCCCCTTGTGTTTTAAACGTTCTCTTATCTCAGTGGTCAGATAAATATCTGGTTTGTTGTTCAGGTTTACTTATTGAGGAAGATGTATCTGTTTTCTAGTGTTAGTGTTGAATGTTTCTTTGACAAATACATATACAGACTGACAGGCAGAAGTTAGGCACAAACACACACACACACACACGTACACACACATACACACACACTGAGTTCGGTGTGCATGTGCTTCTGACTCAGCATGCATGAATGAGCTCACCATCTGCTCCCTACTTAAGCAGGCGCTCTCTCTGCGAACAAACACTGTCTTTTTTCTGCTGTTAGTTATGTAAGATGATTGGCACTGACCCATTCTCAATTAACATCTCTTCAGGCTTACACAATGGGAGACAATAACATTGTTAAGCAGTGTTTAAGGTTCCAAGCAGAAGGTAGCTCATAGTTTACATTTATTCAGTTAGCAGACGCTTTCATCCAAAGCGACCTCCAGGAGAGAGCTTTACAAAAGAGCATCGGTCACTGATCATAACAACGTGATAGTTCCCCCAACATAGCGGGTAGTCAGATTATGATACATACATGGTGGGAAACCAAACAAGTGCCAAAGGGAAGAACCACAAGAGCATTCAGGTCAAGTTACAATTAGATAACATCCATCCCAAACGTGCAAGGGTGTACCTGTAGCAAAGCAAGTAATAATAATAATACACCTCACAGCGAGTAACAAAAACTCCATATCGTGTTAGACCTGTGGAAGGGTATAATACGTTGGCGCTCTCTCCTCAGTTCCTTACCACTCAGCCAGAATGATGTCAAGGCTCCTGTTCTTCTGCTGTGGGCAGAGAGGGACGCCTTCCTGGAGCAGGAGATGGCCGAGGCATGTCGTCTGTACATCCGAAACCACTTCCGACTCAACATTATTTCGGGGGCGAGCCACTGGCTTCAGCAGGACCAGCCTGACATTGTCAACACCCTTATATGGACCTTCCTGAAGGAAGGCGAGGGACGGAAGAACTACAGGAACTGAATCTGATCATGAGGCCTCGTTTCCTGCTGCACATCCACACACTCTCCACCCCCCCCCCCCCCCCCCCCCCCCCCCCCGGAAGCCTGGAATATGCCTGTGAAAAGCAACCAACGCGAAGAGAATGCAATCATTCTTTGAAAAAAAAAAATCCTACACATTTCAAACTATTTTTTAAGATGTCAATATTGAGAGAGAAAAGAACAAAAGCACACTATAAGGGAGCAGACACAGTGGTTTGACAGTCAAGACCTTTTTGCACATGACATCGGCCTTAAAAGTTTGTTGGTTGCAACATTACAAAACGTGTGGCAGAATCTCCTTGTGAGTTGTGTTGTGTGGTGCCTTTTAACTTAGAGTTGTAATGTTTTGCGGCGTAAAACTGTGCCAGTTCCTCTGAGATTGAGGCGTTGTCTGCTATATGTGTCACCAGATTTCCACTGTCTACTTTGGACATGGTCCTTTGGGAACCCTTTCCCTCTCCCTATATCAGGTAGTGTTGTTGTCTTAAAGAAAATGTTGTTCTTTTGTATTTTTGGGGACTAAATTTGCTCAGATATTTGAGAATGTTGTTATCTTGATCTTCCTGTATAGAAAGAAAAACACACAAAAAAACAGTGATGGTTGAATATTGTCCTTGTACTTTTTGTATCTCTTCCTACACACTGCATTTTGAAATCCACTGAGCCAGATCTGCACCATTTTGATTTTTTAAATGAATAAAATATAGCGGGATGCTTTGGAGTTACTCTATTCTTACTAAGGTAAGTCTTGCATTAAATATAATGCTGGACTGGCTGAACCACGCATTGAGAAATAATATGAACCAAGCTATTTAGCTTAAGAAGCTTAACACATTAATACCTGTTTTCTCAAAATAATATTTCAGATAACGATAGACCTGTAATTCCTTTTATGGAAACACGTTGGAAGAAGAAATTCTTTTGATAAATTGAAAGTATTATGAGCATGTATTTTGGGCATTGCAAGATTAAGAAATCTTTTCTAATAATTACGGTATAAAAAAAACGACGTCACTGTTGAGTCCGCTCTAGATCCAATCCACTCAAATATTGACAAACCGTGCTTTTTGGTTGTGAGGAAAATTCAATCAATAGAATAAAATACATGTCTCAGTTGTTTGTTTTTATTGTATTACTGACTTTGTGGATAGCGTACTAAGTCATGTTTGACTGTAAAAATAGGCCTTTAGGGTATCTTGGCAACCATCGGACCAATCGTTGCTCTTCCAGTAGCGCATCCGCACCAATGACGTCACCCACTGTCCCTGCAGCGGGTGGGATCTTGACACACTGAGGGCGTGCTCTCAGCGGAACTACAACAACGATGTTCCCAGCCCAGGTAGATGGAAACTAGCCGACAGCGCATCTATTTGTTTGCTTTACAGCTAAATTGTCAGTCGGTTATGTAAATGTGGATGTTGTCTAGTCGGTAGTGTTACAGTAGCTAGATAGTAGATGAATCAAACACACTAGTTTAAGGTGTTTGCGCGTTGGTACCTTGAAACAATAGGATCGAGTACCAGTAAAGGTGGGCGAGTTACTGTCATGTGTGTTAACATTTTTACATTTATGTGTTTTAGAAAAGTAACATGTCTCTACTCTTGAAGTGTCATAATATTGAAGAGTGTTGTAGTAATAAACTGTTGGTTTGTCTTATTTCCATCCCCATGCCAACAGTAAGGATGCTGTAAGTGCAGAGCCGCTATGATCCCCACGGAGCATGCGCGAGAATTCCAGCTTAAAGAAAGAAAAGCCAAAAAGCATCTGAAGAAATGCTTGAAGTCTGCTTTGACTGCGGATCTAAAGAGGTACAGCATGTCACTTCAGTACAGAGCTGCGTGGTGAAATGCTTCATCATGTTAGAAAATGTCTAGAGACTCATGTGTCCTTATCAGAAAGACTTTGACCTCCTGCACCTCAGCACACTGTCACACATCTATAACCTCTCACCCATCACCAGCTGATAAGATGCCTTCCAGATGTACACCACACCTTTAAGATCACCCCTCCCACACACACACACACACACACACACACACACCCACACCCACACACACACACACCCACACCCACACACACACACACCCACACCCACACCCACACACACACCCACACACACACACACCCACACCCACACCCACACACACATACACACACACACACCCACACCCACACCCACACACACACCCACACACACACACACCCACACCCACACCCACACACACATACACATACACACACACACACCCACACCCACACCCACACACACATACACACACCCACACACACACACACCCACACACACCCACACACACCATCCTCAGGTTCATGCATGTCAAGCACTGAGCATCATCTTGCTCAGCCAAACATCATCTTGCGTTCAGAGGCAGTAAGGAGTTAAAGAACGTGATCTTTTTTATCTTCTTCCCTGTGACCCATTTCTAAACTCTGGCCTCAGGTCTACAGAGTGAGATATCCAGCTCAGTAACAGCTCTGCTCTTAAAGCCCGCTGGGCTGGAGGGTGACTGCTTTCTGGGTCACCCAGTTCAGTCAACACGGGGGTGGTAAATGGCTGCTGAAGGAAAGATACCGAGGCCACTGCCTGTTTTCTGAACCTCCTTAACTGTTCAATTTTCGTGTGTCTGATGACACAGAAACACCATATCACCACTTCAGATAGGGACTTAGCGGCCTAGTTTACCCCCCCCCCCCCCACACACACACACACACACACACACACACACACACACACACCGTTCTGACAACACCACTGTCTTTCGCGAATAACTCACAAACATCCCCAATTTCAGCCGACTGTTGTTCATTTCCATTTCCATTTATTCATTTAGCAGACGCTCTTTTCCAGAGCGCTTACAGTAAGTACAGGGACATTCCCCCCTGAGGTAAGTAGGGTGAAGTACCTTGCCCTAGGACACAACGTCATGTAGCCACAGCCGGGAATCGAACTCACAACCTTCCGATCATGAGGCCAACTACCTTAACCCCCTGAGCCAGCTGACTCCTTAACCCACTGAGCTGTGTTTCTGCAGGCTTCTGCAGGAGGAGCTGGAGGTGGACGTGAGCGTGTGTGTAGGAGCCAGCTCTCTGAGGGCCCACAGGGCCATCCTGCTGGCCAGGGCCCCACACCTCCTCCTGGGGGCCCAGCCTGACCCCAACACCATCCAGCTGACCGGGTACGACTTCACCGAGATGAGCGACTTCATCAGGTACATGAGCTGTGTGTCTGCCTCAGCACGCTGCCCTGGTGGGGGTCTGAGACCCTCTTATACAAGACTGGAGAGAAGCAATCAAGCTAGGTGTGAAAAGGCTCTTCTGAGTGAATATATATGTCAAATGCAGATTCCCTTTCCTTGTCAGTTGGCCTTCGTACTGCAGTTCACATCTCTACTGACAGAGGG
Source organism: Protosalanx chinensis (assembly GCA_030340685.1). Lineage (NCBI taxonomy): Eukaryota > Metazoa > Chordata > Actinopteri > Osmeriformes > Salangidae > Protosalanx > Protosalanx chinensis. Next base: position 9,936,556 of record CM059336.1, read on the forward strand.
CGCCAGATGCCTCGTCTTTTGCCATGTCAAGTCAAGGTTCCTCCTTGAGAATATACTGTATAATTAGCATAACGGCACCTAAAGAAAACCAGTGAGAGCTTTTTCCCTACAGTTGATCTTTGCGTCGTGGCTGTTTGGATAAATCTGGAATTCTGTGAGTCGAGTATTTAATCAGGAGTTGGGAAACTTGGGTCTGGCAATGTGGTCTTAAGTATAATAACAACAAGCCTTTGCTTGATCCAGTGCTTTTTTCATGTTCATTACTTCTGTTTGATGTCCTTGTGTATGTTTCTGGGTTCTGATTCTGGAATCCTGTGTTTGTGGAAACATAGAGAGGCTGTTATGAAGCCTTGTGGATGAGCGCTTCTGTTAAGGTGTGTAAGCACACTGTGTCTCAGTGCTGCTCGCAGCAGATCTGCCAGTACGTGTTGCTACCACTCATACATCAGAAAATAACCTTTGGCAGTGTGCCCTCACCTAGCCCTCACCCAGCCCTCACCCAGCCCTCACCTAGCCCTCACCCCACCCTCACCCAGCCCTCACCTAGCCCTCACCCAGCCCTCACCCAGCCCTCACCTAGCCCTCACCCCACCCTCACCCAGCCCTCACCTAGCCCTCACCCAGCCCTCACCTAGCCCTCACCCAGCCCTCACCTAGCCCTCACCCAGCCCTCACCTAGCCCTCACCCAGCCCTCACCCAGCCCTCACCCAGCCCTCACCCCAGCCCTCACCCAGCCCTCACCCAGCCCTCACCCAGCCCTCACCCCACCCTCACCCAGCCCTCACCCCACCCTCACCTAGCCCTCACCCAGCCCTCACCCCACCCTCACCCAGCCCTCACCCCACCCTCACCCCGCCCTCCCCTCACCCTCCCCTGCCCTCACCCAGCCCTCCCCTCCCCCTCCCCTGCCCTCACGCCGCCACTGTACTCGTTGCTGATTGGATTAAGAAACAGCGATGTCACTTGTTACCTCATGGGTCCAGGGACTGTGACTTGGCTCTAACCTGATCAGCTTTGCCTGCAGGCATGTGTACACTGCTGACCAGCGCATGGGCTCTGATGGGAAGCTTGTGGAGCCAGGGGGAGTGGAGCTAGCCACTGACCCAGGAGACCCCCACCACATCACTGACCCAGGAGACCCCCACCACATCACTGACCCAGGAGACCCCCACCACATCACTGACCCAGGTGAAAACAGATCAGCCCCCCCTCCCCTCCCCCATCCCCCCTGCAGCGTACGTTAACTCACCCCATAAGCCACTTAAGGGATAATCACATTCAGCCTCTCCTTGCTACTGCTAATCACAACACCAGAACGAGGAGGCCACCCACCGTCTCCCCCCAGTGTCTCCATCCTCGTTCGCTCCCCTCTCTTTCCTCACAAACTGTCTCAATGTCACCCCCCCCCTCCCCTCTCTCCCTTCCCTCCACCCGTGCCTCCTTCCTGTCCCAGACGTCTGGGAGGCGGAGCCTGCCTCTGGGCTGGGAGCTGACCTGCTGGATCTCTACCAGAGAGGGGAGGGCTGTGACATCAGCATCCAAGTAGCAGAGCAGGTGTTCTGCTGCCACAGGTACAACAGCCAGGCCTCACCTGTCTGTCTGCCTGTCTGTCTGCCTGCCTGTCTGCCTGTATGCCTGTCTGCCTGCCTGCCTGTCTGCCTGTATGCCTGTCTGCCTGCCTGCCTGCCTGCCTGCCTGCCTGTCTGCCTGCCTGTCTGCCTGTATGCCTGTCTGCCTGCCTGCCTGCCTGTCTGCCTGTCTGCCTGTATGCCTGTCTGCCTGTATGCCTGTCTGCCTGCCTGCCTGTCTGCCTGTATGCCTGTCTGCCTGTATGCCTGTCTGCCTGTATGCCTGTCTGCCTGCCTGCCTGTCTGCCTGTATGCCTGTCTGCCTGTATGCCTGCCTGCCTGCCTGTCTGCCTGTATGCCTGTCTGCCTGTATGCCTGTCTGCCTGTATGCCTGTCTGCCTGTATGCCTGCCTGTATGCCTGCCTGCCTGCCTGCCTGCCTGTCTGTCTGCAATACATTTTAAATACATATTTTCCTTTATTTTCTCCATTTTATTTGCTGTTGAATTTATATGTAAATTCTGCAGATTTAAGTTGTTATCAGTAGACCATGAGTATCTTTTCTAACACCACCTGATCACGTGTTCTCTAGCCTGTCATTCTAACTACTTACACAGTGACGTTCTGCCATGCAGGTAACCATGGAGACAGGTTCTCCCTGCATGTGCACAGGGGAAACACCCAGCAGATAGAAGTGGGTCCTTTCTTTGGTGGGGGAGGGGGTTGAGAGGGAGGGGGAGAGGGGGGCTCTGCACCACTGATCAGTATCTACTCTCCTCTGTACCTCCAACCCTGCTTCACACACACACATCTTGACTCCCCCCCCCACACCCACACATCCTGCCCCCCCCCACACACACACACACACTGTGATCCCCCCTCCCCCCACACACACACACACACACACAGACACACACACACACACACTGTGATCCCCCCTCCCCACACACACACACACACAGACACACACACACACACTGTGATCCCCCCTCCCCACACACACACACACACACAGACACACACACACACACACTGTGATCCCCCCTCCCCACACACACACACACACACAGACACACACACACACACACTGTGATCCCCCCTCCCCACACACACACACACACACACACAGACACACACACACACACACACTGTGATCCCCCCTCCCCACACACAGACACACACAGACACACACACTGTGATCCCCCCTCCCCACACACACACACACACACACACACAGACACACACACACACACACTGTGATCCCCCCTCCCCCCACACACACACACACACACACACAGACACACACAGACACACACACTGTGATCCCCCCTTCCCACACACACACACACTGTGATCCCCCCTCCCCAGACTGCCAGCCTCCATCAGCAGCCTGTGTCTGTGCATTATGCAGCAGTTCCTGCAGAGTCAGGCAGGTCTGTCTCATTATCTCATTCCAACCGATCCTCACAGTCTTAAACAGTTACTGCCAAACGCACTCTCTCTCTCCGCTGGACTATTTTTAGCTTCCTGTTTATGTGAAAGGACTTCCTTGGGGATGGCAGGAAAACCCACCTCGCCATCAGGATGGTGGACGCTTGTGGGACAAACATTAAGAGACGCCTGGAAGCGTTTTGTGTGTCGCTCTCAGGCTCCTGCCTGCTTCCTGTACGTCAGTTATTGTTCAGCAGAATCATGTTCACTACAACGTCCTCCCAACCAAGCAGATCCACCTCAGCTTGGGTCCTAACTCGTCTTGACTGCGTGCCCCGAGCGTATCGACTGAGACGTCTCGTATCTCTCCAGCCAGACACGTGTCCCAGCAAGGTCACCCCCCCCCCCTCCCCCTCCCCTGGCCCTGAACCAGAGGTGTGAAAGCTGACCTGTGATTGGCTGTGTGTCTCCCTGTCTCCAGGGCCATTCTGTGTGCGCGGTCGCAGTATTTCCGAGCGATGCTAAGCGGGAGCTGGATGGAGAGTTCCAGACAGTGCATCACTCTGCAGGGGTAAGATGAGCACACATGCTTCCTGTTTCCTGTGTGGCCACATTCCTTTAATCGCAGCACCTCCACTCCTGCACAGCCAGAACAAGCTTCAGTGTCCAATCAGCTGGCCTACAGGGCGTTCATTATTCATACTGCGGTTTGTGTGAATAAATCAAGACACAGTTTCATGTGTTGCCATCCTTGCCCCCCCCACCCCGTAGACAAATTCCAGTCCCTTCACTCAGATTTCCACAAGTCAAGGTCATTCGCAGAGTCCTAGGGGGGGCAGGGAGGGGGGCAGGGGGGAGGGGGTGTTCTGCGTAGGGTTTTCTACACGGGTCGCATCACTTCCTGTGTTTGTGCGTCCCTCCCAGCCTGGGCCCAGAGGAAATGGACATCCTGCTGCAGTTCATGTACGGGGCCATAGTGGACCTGCCTCCCAGGGCCAGCGCCAGGTACGGCCCCCAGCTCGGCCCCCAGCTTGGCCCCCAGCTCGGCCCCCAGCTCGGCCCCTGGAGGAGCTGTCCCTCCCTGAACATCAACACCATCTTCTCTCCATCGCTCTGTCTGTATTTCATTATCTCTGTCTCTCTCTCTCTCTCTCTCTCTGTCTGTTTGTCGGTGTCTCCCTCTCTCTCTCTGTCTCTCTCTGTCTCCCTCTTTCTTTGTCTCTCTCTCTCTCTCTCTCTCTCTCTCCCTCTCTCTCTCTCTCTCTCTCTCTCTCTCTCTCTCTCTCTCTCTCTCTCTCTCTCTCTCTCTCTGTGTCGGTGTCTCTCTCTCAGTCAGGTAGGATTGGCAGCAGACATGCTCGGTCTGGAGGGGATAAAGGACGTGGTTGACATGGTTCTGACCAGAGACTACTGTCGATTCTTCCCCAAGGTCAGTTCTGCACACACCCAGCGGATGAAGCCTGCGTTCTCTCTGTGCTCAGTATGCTGCCCTGACGATAAGAGTCTCTCTGTCTGGGAACGAGGGGGTTGGATTTGGGGACAGGTTTGGACGGAGACAGTGTGTCTGTGGTAGAGCCATCTGCAGAAACACACAACATCTCCCAACGAACCCTCCTGCTCTCTTCATATTCTGTAACTCCCCCCTGTCTTAAGGGTCAAAAGACCCCCACCTTTAACCCTGAAATAAAGCAGGTTAACAACATGTTTATCCTGTTGGGCACTGAAATGTGCAGCCATGCTCACATGAGTCAGAAAGATTTAGTTTAGTCTGAGTTCAATCAAGCACACACAGTCTAAATGTCTCTTGTGTGTGCGCGTGGGTGCGTGGGTGTGTGTGTGTGTTAGACATAGTTTGGGGTCATTATGGCCCCTGAGGAGAACACCAAGGTTAAAAGAATCCTTCCCCCTGTACCTTTCAAGCACCCTGTAGTTCTCCAGGACAAAGCCTAGCTGTGCCTCCCACTGCCTCCCTCCCACATCATCATGTGCTCTCCATGCCGAACAGTGTGTTTCAGCCCTGCTGCAGACACAAAGACAGCTCTCTTTCTCTGCTCCCCCCCCCCCCCCCCCCACACACACACCAGCCTGACCGGGAGTCCATCGTGAGTTGAAACAAGATAACCCCTCGTAAACAATACATTTTATTTCCTTCTCTCTCTCTTTCTCTTTCTCTCCTTTGCTTCAGCCTGTCGACGGGGTGCAGAAGTCGATTTTAGAGTGCCTGTCTCTCACTCACTCTCTCAGCCTTCAGAACCTTCATGCCTCCTGTCTGAGGTGAGCTGGGGGGCGTGTGTGTGTGTGAGGGGGGGGGGGGCTGCTGCATCACTGAGCTCCACACGCGTGTGAAAGCATCACTCAGCGGAGGTGTGTAGCGTGTCACAAAAGTAGAGTTGAAAACAATGTTTCCCTAAGGTATCTGTGAAAAACGATGCTTCCCTTTTATTTATTTTTAAGTCACTCCATTTTATTTGAGTGTTCTGCCATTAATGTGGATAACAACACCTCAAATAAATCAGTAAGATATTCTGATAAACCCTCCACATGAGACGGTTCTCTGTTCTAGAACGACATTCCTGTGTCATGGGAGGAGACTTTTCGATACAAGTTATTTTAAACCGCCACAGAGGCACAAGGTCATTCCTTCCTGTTCATCACTGAATCTTAGTCACTCTTCCTCAGCCTTCAGCTTCTCTTGAAGCCGCAGCCCTTGAAGCAGTCGCAGCGTCCGTGGTGGTGAACAAGCAGAGGTGGAATATAGGTCAGGGGAGAGGGTTTGCAGCGGAGCGAGGATCTGCATCGCAGAGCGTGTGCTGCTGATAAGGAGGAAGGCTGTTTAGTGATGAGTCACTGGTACATGACAGGAACGCTCAGATCGGGGGGGGGGGTCTCCCCCCACCCCTGATCCACATCCAGCCCTGTCATACACTGAGGGTGGAGAGAGACGGTAGAAATGTAGGTGAAGGGGCCTGGACGGGGATTCGAACCCAGGCACCTGTGGTAAGGCTCATGTGGTGAGTCACCAGGGTTACCCCCCCGGGCTGTGAGGCCGTTCTAACGTACTCTAGCTCCACTTGATGAACGACACAGAACGTTGATCCACGACCAAACATAATGTATCTTCCATGGGCTTGGATCAAGCGGATTCATACTGCGGGGTCTGAAAGGTCCTCTGTCTTCTGTGGAGTTTGGCAGCAGAGAGGCTGTTAAGTGGCTGTAGAAAGAGACCTGAGCTGACCACCCTCACACTCAGCACATGTTAACAATGAAGCACATCCCCGCTCCAGCTGTCTCTCTCACACACACACACACACACACACCTTAACTGTGACACTGTGTGTATTTCCCAGATGGGTGGCTGAACATTTTGTGAAAAGCTGGTCGGAGAGAAACTTTGCCTTGTTACCATTGGAGCTCCAGAGGGCCTGTTTGACCTCCCTGACCTCTACCATGGTGGGTCCACACACACACGCACACACACACACACACACACAGAGACTCCCGTCAGCGTCTGCTGATTCTCCACAGGAAGTGACATAGCTCGTGATCCAATGAAAAGGAAGCACTTATTCAATTTGTCAGCCCTTTGTGACGAGTTTATTTGGGGGAAATCACTGTGGACGCAGACAGCTGCATCTTAATCAGGCTGTGTAATCGAGTAAAGCTGGCTGGTTAACAGACAGGAGGGGACATGACGAGAGCTCTGGCTTGTGTCACTCCAGGGCTGCTCTACAACCTGCCTCTCACTTTCCTTACATTTCCTTGATTGACTGGCAACCGCATGGGTGAAGCGGGTGCAGTAACACCGAACAGAACATTCATGGGTAACATCAGGAGAGTGCGATCATCCGCACACTGTGTATTTAGGCTTGAGATATTTGGATGCTCTGCTTGTGAGGGGACAGGCATGTCTGCAGGGGTTATAAGTAGAAAGAAATGCCACCGAGACGTTCCTGTGTCTCTGTGCCTGACGCTCCGCTGTCCTGCAGACAGTACAGAGCGCCGTGACGCTGCTCTGCGCCAGCGAGCAGCTGATTGGCTGCCTGCCAGAGGTCAAGTGGGCCAAGCAGGTGATGACGCTCGCCGCTGAGCTTCAGGAGGAGTGTCTGGCCTTCATCGTCGCCCGGCTGGCCCTCGTCACGCGGACCGCCGCCTTCCACGGCCTGCGGAGGGTAAGTGGGCGCCGCGCTCTTCGCCACGGGGGCGGCTCAGGGCTGTTCCTGTAGCTGCTGTGCCTGTGTGGTTTCAGAGGGAGGAGTTCACCCGGGAGCCCGCTCTGCTGAAGAAGCTGTGCAGCGCTGTCAGGGAAGGCGTCACCGTGGACAACGCCTGCGAGCTGTTCCTGGCCATCGACCACCTGTGTGGGGACGACATGGAGGAGGGCTTCCCCCAGGACAAAGCACCACGGAGGGGGGAAGAGGAGGTGAATAACTGGGCTTCTTTAAGTCACTGTGAACCCTGATCTAGAGGAGCCCCAGGATGATCATCAGCTGGTTGGTAGTGGGATAACAACAATTGTTTTGTTCAGCAGAAAGGCCCAGGGGTCTAGAACACACAGGCTCAGGGTTCTAGAACACACAGGCTCAGGGTTCTAGAACACACAGTCTCAGGGTTCTGGAACACACAGGCCCAGGGTTCTGGAACACACAGGCCCAGGGTTCTAGAACACACATGCTCAGGGTTCTAGAACACACAGGCTCAGGGTTCTAGAACACACAGGCTCAGGGTTCTAGAACACACAGGCTCAGGGTTCTAGAACACACAGGCTCAGGGTTCTAGAACACACAGGCTCAGGGTTCTAGAACACACAGGCTCAGGGTTCTAGAACACACAGGCTCAGGGTTCTAGAACACACAGGCTCAGGGTTCTGGAACACACAGGCTCAGGGTTCTGGAACACACAGTCTCAGGGTTCTGGAACACACAGGCCCAGGGTTCTGGAACACACAGGCCCAGGGTTCTGGAACACACAGGCCCAGGGTTCTGGAACACACAGGCCCAGGGTTCTAGAACACACATGCTCTGGGAGTACATATCCATAGTAGAAAGCAGGATGGATTAGACAGAGGCAGTGAGGCAGGGCAGTGGCTTTCTCTAATCTGCCCGTGTGTCCGGTCGTGAGGGAGGGAGGCAGAGGAGGGGAGAGGGGAGGGAGGGAGGGAGAGGGGAGGGGAGGGAGAGGAGGGGAGGGAAGAGAGAAGAGGGGAGGGAGAGGGGAGGGGAGGGAGAGGAGGGGAAGGAAGAGAGAAGAGGGGAGGGAGGGAGGGAGAGGGGAGGGGAGGGAGGGAGAGGAGGGGAGGGAGGGAGAGAAGAGGGGAGAGAGGAGGGGAGGGAAGAGAGAGGGGTGGGGAGGGAGAGGAGGGGAGGGAAGAGAGAAGAGGGGGAGGGAGCGAAGGGGGGGAGAGCAGGGGGGAGGGAAGAGAGAAGAGGGAAGGGAGGGAGAGGAGGGAAGAGAGAAGAGGGGGAGGGAGGGAGCGAAGGGGGGAGAGGAGGGGGGAGGGAAGAGAGAAGGGTGGAGGGAGGGATCGATGGCTCCTCCCTGTCCTCCAGCTCTGTTTTCTATAAACATTCAGCCGAGGAGGCGGGAGATTGACAGCGGCTGGTGACATCACGGCTTTAGCTCAAGGGAGCTCAAGTGGATCCAGCTAGAGAGAGTGAGGGGGAGGGAGGGAGGGAGGGAGGGAGGGAGGGAGAGGGCGGGGTTACGAGTTGCTATGGCGACGGGCCATTCAAGCAGCTGCTGATTTGCTAGCTCTCTTTCTCTCTCTGCCTGCTGCCTGCTTGCCCCCCCCTCCTCTCCTCCCTCCCTCCCTTCCTCTCTCTCCCTCTCTCTCTCCCTCTCTCCCTCTCTCTCCCTCTCTCTCTCTCTCTCCCTCTCTCCCTCTCTCTCTCTCCCTCTCTCCCTCTCCCTCTCTCCCTCCCTCTCTCCCTCTCCCTCTCTCTCTCTCTCTCTCTCTCCCTCTCTCTCTCCCTCTCTCCCTCTCTCTCTCTCTCTCCCTGCCAGCCATTCAGGCGAGAGCTCTGTGCTCTGCATGCACGGTTGTGGACCTTCCTGCTCCAGTCCTTCTACGCCGTCCGCCACACACAGGGATGGGAGACGCTGCCTTCCAAGCACAGGGACAGGATCCTGGCAGGTAAGACGGGGCAGCTTTCATCTCAGCTGGGGGGGAGAGAGGAGGAAGGGAGGGAAGGAAGGAGGGAGGAGGTCTCCTCGAGGAGACGCGTGCCTGAGAATCTCTCCTTTCAGATGGGGCATGTTCAGAGCCGGCAGGCTGGGTTTATTCCCCCGGAGCCAGAGCTCCAGAAGCATACGCTGCTGGCTCATAGCACGCCATTAACGACCCCCCCGACCACCACCACCACCACCACCCCCGCCGCTGCATGGCTGCACAGCCACACTGGAAGACCTCCCATTGTTTTTGCCCCTCACACCCTCTGCTCTGCCTGTCTGCGGGGCTGCTGGGGCAGCGCAGGCCGACACGCTCGAATGCGCCACACACTGCGGCTCCAGCTCCCCGTGCAGGGGAAGGGCTTCTTCAGAGGAAGACCTTGGAACGTGTGCGGTGCTTTTTTTCTGGGGTTTTGGCTTTAAGACTTAACGTGTTGGAGAGAGGCGTTAGCATGAAGGATACACCTGGCCAGGGCTGTGTCACCTCACATGGATTATATTGAAAGAAGTAATGCAATATAAGGGATTATCCAAGCACAGACACACCTACTTAGTCTCATGTATTTGCTATGCAGGTGTTTGCTGTAGCTCTGGGGAAATGGATGTGCTTTGAAGACAGTATTTCCTTCCCTGTTAGACTGACTGGCATTTCATTGATTCATTCCCCCTGTGTTCCTCATGTGTGCTATTACAATGGAAGGATGAGAGGGTGAGGGGAGTGTGTAACTCGCTTCATCAATGGAATGAATCAAAATCTTGGTGCAGTTTCCAATTCTAAATCCTCATTGGTTTATTTAAGAAACGAATCACAAAGTCAGAATGAAGAATATGGTTAAAATGTGTGTGACAGTTTATTAATTTTTTTTTATATTCTTTGTTTTCCCACTCATTAGAAGTGATTATTTCTGTGTGTTTGTGTCCCAGCTGCTGTTGACAAGGGTGACAGTAGAAGACTTGGTAAAAAGCCAGTGTTCACCAGCTCACAGGTAAAAGTCTTAATGAACACTAAAACTAATCATCTTTCTCGCATGTTGTGGGTGGGGGGAAAAAAGTGATATGGAAGCTTTATCCTCATTCAAGCAGCAGCTCAGTGTGATGTCATGAACCCCATTTATATGACATCTAAGAGGAATCAGGTGTAAATCTGTGTAATCCAGCCATGATTATAGTGCAAATGGGAGCTATTAGAAACACTGTAATCAGCCCACTTCCATCTCCTCGCAGCATTGAGGGTCTCTCCTCTTCAAATCAACCCAGAATTGTTTCGGAGGCTCGTCTGAATGACAGGGTCCTGAGGGGGTGTGATTGGCTGATTGAAGCCCCCCCCCCCCGCTCTGTCAGCGTTTGCACTGTAACTTGACAGAAATGGTCAGGAAGTGCTATGATGCAGAGTGAAAGCTGGTCCTGATCTGCCTGTGTGACAGGCAGGCTGGCTGTGGTCATTTATCTTATCGACACAACAAAAGCAATTACCTTTCCTGACCAAGGAGACACCATGTTCCTGGGAGACAGATAAACCAGACAGATTTGGCATCGAACGTGTATATATATTATATATATATGAAGAAAAAAAATACAATACAATTCTGGATTACTGCAAAGATTGCGGCTTGTGTTCACAACAATTTTATTACTTATTGATCGACTAATTTAATTTAATTTAAAACACTTTGATCTGCAATAATTGTATGAAATGTACTATAGAAATAAAGTCTTCTTATAGAACGTTTCTCTTCCCTCAGCAGCAGAGGGCTGTAAAATGCCCCACAGGCCCTGCAGCTAAACCAGAGAGCCCTCCTGTCCACAGGAGCCACAGGACCTCCAGGACCTCCAGCCGGCCTCCCAGCGCTCTACACCAGCCACCATGAAGTCAGACGGCCTGGGGACGGCCAACAAGCCCGGGGGGATGCTGACACATCCAGGGCCAAGAACGGAGGAGCAGGCCAGGAGATCTGAGCTCCACAGCCAAACCAAAGGCCGCCTCCTCCTCCTCAGCCAAGCCCCGTGCTCAATGGAACCGGAGGACCTGCGACCAGGCGGGACGCAGCCACGGCCAACGGCCCCCGGGGCCCCCTGACCGGGAAGGGGGTGAAGGAGCCGGAGAAGAAGCCCAACCCAGGAGCCTGGCCCAAGACCTCCCCTCCAGGATCCACCTCAGCCGGCCCCGCTAAGACGGGCCCAGGGAAGCTTCAGAAGACCCCCGCTGGGAGGGAGCCCCAGCAGGGCCAGAATAGCGTCACGGCCCCCCAGCTCCACCCCAGCACCCCCTCCACCTCAGGCAGTGCGTCCCGGAGAACAGCTCAGGAGCCCCGCAACTGCAGCCATGCTATCCCAGGTGTGAGATCCAGGCTAACCTTAGCTCTCACTCTTCCTTCTGCGCTGTGTCAACCCTACCACTTCCTGCTAGCTGACAGGAAGTCAGGAGAGTCACATGATCGGTTGATCTTCTGGGTTGTGTGGGTCCTCCCTGAGGGACTCCTGGAGACTAGAGTGAATGTGTTTCATGTGAACTACCATGTACAGCCTAGAACAACACTGGGTTGGGTTCTCACATAGAATATGTGTGGACAAACCGAACACACACACCACACACGCACACTCCTAAGCTTTAGAGCTGAAGGTCAAAGCCCAACACAGTGGAGCACATGGGGTGTGACTAATCACATCTCCATCCTCCCTGTCTCCCTGGTGATGCCAGGAGGCTGAGGGGCGGGGGGGGTGTCAGGGGTAGGATGAAGGCTTTGGACAAGGCCTCAGCTGTCCCTTCGCACAAACAGCTAAAAGAGACAGAGCCATTCGCTTCGCTCCCCTTTGTCAAAATGCTTCGCAGTCGTGTTCTCACAGCTGCATTTGCTGTGTGGCATCAGCATGGCGTCATAATGTCATATTTTATGAAGCAGATTTTTTTCACCCTCAAAGCAGCGTTCAGAGGGGACCTGCTATCTCTTGTGGTCAAATGCTCTAACCACTAAGCTGTATGTAGCCACTGTAGTGTTGCACCTGCTCAGAGTAGAATCACCAGTTTCAGTAGTGTTGGTAATGAATCGATATTCCGTTTTTTTTTTTTACTACAGTATCCCTCCTGCCATGTGTCAGACTCAGCCTGTCTTTACCGTAGGATTTAACGAGTACAGAAATCGTTATTGGTGATTCTGACTGCGCTGTCCTCTATTGATTCCCTGTCAGACATTGGAAGATTCATCTTCCTCCAAACCCCTCAGTCTTCCATGGGAGTTCATTTCATCGTCCTTTTTCAGTTTAGGTCCGGAGGTTGGCCCGCTCAGTTTAGAGTGTATCATTTGTCAATAGGCAAAATATGCTGTTAGGTGTGTTTTCCAATAGGAGGTTCCAAGCTGTGACTGTAAACTGAAGCTGTGCTCGATGCTTGAAGCTGTGTCTCCTCTGTCCCCAGGTCTGAAGGACACACGCCCTGGCTTAGGTTGTGCCTAAATCCCCCCTCACCAAACCCCCTCAGAAAATAGACACAGCAAAGACCAGCAGGTGAGGAAATAAAACCTCTCTGGAATGGATTCCCGCTTGACAAAATGGGAGAAACATCTTTGCTGCCCCCTACTGTCGTTCGGAGGTGTAGGCGCAGATCAATCTGTTAGGAGATCTTGCATTTATGAATAGCATTATAAAAAATAAATAAAAAAATCATAATTATGAGTGTGATTTCAGTCAGATTAATATTATGCTGCTGTCAGTCCTACAAACAGCCCAACTGCCAGAGAGCTGAGTAAGGCCAGGCTGGCGGGGACAGGGAGAGCAGCCGCTGCTGTGACAGGGGCCCGTGATACTAAAGGAAGAAGCACACTAACCAGCCTCCCAGAGAACCACGGTATGTTCTGGAAAGAGTTGACGACAAAAATGCTCTCAAGTGACTAAAGTAACTAAATAAATACTTATTATTCCCTCCGGTTTCAGTCTCCAGACCAGGGTCTTCTCTGAGGAAACCTGCGTCCCCCAAGAAAGAGGATAAGGACGGGCCCAAAGCAGACAAAACAGCCCTGGAGGCCTCCAAAAAGAAGATCAGCAAGCCGGCTCCATCTCCCTTAGCAGCAGCTAGATCCACAGCCAAACCTGCCAAAGCCTCCTCCGGGGCCCCCAAGCACTCAGCTCCAGCAGGGGCCAAACCTGGACCCAAGCACAAAGGCCCTACCGAGGCGAACACAGAGAAAGCAGCGCCCAAGCCGCTCAAAAGCTCCAGCGCTGCTTCCAAGAAGCCCTCTGGTAAAGAAAAAGAGACGTCCGCCGCGAAGAGTTTGCATCTGAAAAGTAGCGAGCAGCCCCAGTCTAACGGCACCGGCGTGCTGAGGGAACAGCGGGGGGAAGCCTGCAACCTCCGAATCCTCCAACCAGGCCAATCACATTAGCACAAAGCCTCCTGGTCAGGACGGCAGTGGGGGAGACTCCCTGAGGGCCAGACCAGGCCAGAGTCCCCTGAAGACCCCTAACCCAGGCATCTCTCCTGGAGGAGCTGGAGTCAAGACAAGTCATCCTGTAACCAACAACATCTCTCACATGGAGGCTGTTCAGCAGGATACTGCAGGGAAACACGCCGCCTCTTCTCTTCCCACACACCTCGGAGCTGTGCAGGTCCACGAACTGGGCTCCCTCCACGCCCCCCCGCGAGACACGGACGTTCCCCCGGACGGCCCCTGCAGCGTGGGGAGCACGCCTCTGGAGGACTCCTGGAGCGGAATCCACCACCAGGTGAGCCCCCAGTCGGAGACGGGAAGCGCCGCCACCACCTCCTCGGACGACATCAAGCCCCGATCGGAGGACTACGACGCGGGCGGCTCGCAGGACGACGACTGCTCCAACGACCGCGGAGCGTCCAAGTGCGGCACCATCCGCTGCCGCGACTTCCTGGGGCGCAGCAGCAGCGACACCAGCACGCCCGAGGAGCTGAAGATGTACGAGGGAGGGGCGGGGCTAAGGGTGGAGGTGCGCCTCCGGGGCGGCGAACCGGAGACAACCAGTGAGGAGGAGGGGGCGAGGCAACGGCCACGCTCGTGGCTGCCGAGAGACGAGGCCCCTGCGGACGAGGAGCCCTCCAGGGTGGAGGCTGCCATCGAGGTGACAAGTGTCCCGGATCACCAGCTCTTCTCCTCGGAGGAGGAGGAGGAAGAGGAGGAGGAAGAGGAGACGGAAGATGAGAAATCCGAGGTGGAGGTCCTCCCTGGCCAAGCCCCTCCTCCCCCCCCGGCTGACCCCTCCCCCCAGTTCCAGGGCATCGTCAACCTGGCGTTCGACGACGACCCCGGTGACCATGACAACGATCAGCCAGACTACCAGTCGGCGTCTAACTTCCGCCGCTCCGTGCTGCTGTCTGTGGACGAGTGTGAGGAGCTGGGCTCGGAGGAGGGCGGCGTCCAGACTCCTCCCCTGCAGCCCGACGACATCATCTCCAGCGACGTCTTCGAAACCGACTCCGCAGCGCCCCAGTCATCGCCCCCCCCGTCCTCCTCCGCCGCCACCGGACCCCAGAACCACCTATCAGACCCCCCGCAGGCCCCCCCTGAGGAGGAAGAGGAGGAGCCTCCAAACAGCGGCGAGCCGGAACCCAAAGCGGTGGTGTTCCTCACTGAAGTCCAGGAGAGCTCCGGTCAGCACAGCAAGGCGGCAGGGCTAGAGGCCGGCGGTCAGACCCCGGACCCTGCCCCCGGCGCTGACCTCCCCCCTCAGGAGCGCCCCTGTCACCTGGACCTCAGACACACCGAGCAGTACAGCAACAGAGAGCTGCGCAAGAACCAGCCCAAACCTGCCAACAACAAGAGAGAGGATTCACACCTTGACTTAAATGACCCTCAGCAGGCAGGGGAGTCCCCTGCACAGGCCACCCAGTCCCCAGAAGGTAACGTATAACCTATAGACACCCCCCCCCCCCCCCCCCCAATGACCCCTAAACCCTGTAGAATGAGTTCAGCCCTGCAAGATACAATCATCTGACCTGGATGTTCTCTATTTAATTCGATCCAACACTAGCTCTTCATTACATAAAAAAAGTACATCATTTAAGATTACTTATTTAAAATTACAATTGAATAAAGGGTAATCTGTGATGTACCCATATTCACAAAATCGTATCTGTGTACCAGTTCTAGTATTTTCTGTTGCTACGCCAATATCTTGTTAAGGATGGATATTGTTCTAGCAAAAGAGTGGGAGTAGTTTAGTTCTAGATGTATGTTGACAACTAAACTACCTTTTTTTCAGAGGGCACTCAGCCTGTGATCAGTCAGTTTACTTAGGTTGAGGGGAAAACCCAGTGTTTGGTTCAGTATGACTGATGCTGAAGTATTAAATGTCAAGCACTATACCATGTGCCAGCTAGAGGGACCTGCCTTCTGACAAGGCTTGGGGCGTAGTTGTATACCAATGCACTTTGATGTACATAAAATGCAATTACTCAGTAAATTTCATTGTTTTGTTTTCTTCATGTTGTGAAAAGCCAACAGCTTTGAGGCATTTTAAAGCCACAACTGGTTGGAATTTTCAGATTTGTCCTTACGCAACAGTCAAGCAAACTACTGAATTTTTTCTATGAAATAGAAAACACATATGCACGTTAGCAAGTTGATGATGGATCAATGCAAAACATCTGGACTTCACTAAGCAATCTTAAATTAGTCATGACAACCAGATAGCTTTTTTTAAAAGTGTATCTTCATCAGACAAACCCATGATGTCCCTTTGTCCTGAACCAGCTCGTAGTTCTATTATTTTGGTCTGTTCCTCTGAGACGATCTATTCCTGTCTCCTCCACCAGAGATGCTCGCATGCCAGTATTAAATGCACAGTTGTTTGTCTTTATTTTATTCCATCCAGTTTATTTTGTGTATTTTTTTGGTATAGATTTTTTCTTTTTTTTGTTCTCCATATCCATTTTGTCAACCCCATATGACATCTCTAGTTTGTTTATTATGATTTGAAAGGTGGTAGATTAGAAGTGTTGCTGTTTTGATTTGTTAGCCTGTGTGTGCATTTAGCCTCTCTGTACAGTATAGTAGCTTGTTTTCTAGTTCTAATGTCCATAGTTTTGCAATGTCTCTCTTCACACTAGCCCACAGCACAGCGTATCCCTGCACCATTAGCTACATGGACACTATCCCAGTGCAAACATTTCCATCATTATTCTGCTGCCAACAGCAATAACTGTTGATTTTTTTTAATCATATTTTTGCCAGCATGGGCTTCTCATTTACAATGATACTGACGCAATGTTGGTTATAGAAAGTAAATGTATATAAATACAAGATTAAACAACGAGAAAAGAAAAAAAATGTCAGAGATAATGATTGATGTAACTACTTTTGTGATGCAAAGTCATTGTTTGCCTGAATTTGGGTTTTTGTGACGATATTCTTTTAAAATCTGTACATTGCATTAGGTCTGTCCAAATGAGATCCTCATGTACATCTGAAGACATCGTTAGTGCCTGAGCTAATTGAGTTAATCCTGGTTCTGGCAATGCATGGCTTATTGTGTTTGACACTGGTGACTGAAAGAGACACATTCAGACTGGCATCCTTCTGTGCATCGCTTTCAGGCAGCTGTCCATCCTTCCTGTCACCCAGCCTCCAGTTCAGCAATGCTGTCCTCTGGAGGATGATAATCACACTGCAACTAATGCCCCTTCCAATTTAAGACCAGAAATGCTTAAAAACAAGTAAATTTAGCTGCTATTGCAGTAAGAACATTTCTTCTAAGAACATTTCTTTACAAAAAACGATGGCGTGTACTTAAATTAAGTACTTAAATTAAGTCACTGGATAAGCCATTTATACTAACCCCAGTAGTAGGTCCAGATTTACAATTTTAAAACAAGGTTATCCAACTTTCATTGTAGACTTTTTGCAGTGTAACAGTTTGGAAAATCAATTTAAACATAACTCATTGGTCTGGTCTAGCCATTGATTGAGTGTTAATAATGAGAGCATTTCAGCTTTTTAATAGAGGTCATCCACGAATGACCTCTTAATTGAACAATATCTTAAGGACACAGCTGCTTTAAGGGTGAATTGTATAACAGCCTACATGCTTTGCTACTAGCAAATCCTCATAATGCCTGATGAGAAAGAGACTTGAGAGAGCTGAATCATTTGGTCATTTTTGCAGTATTGTCAATTGCTTTTAGGGGACATTGATGGTTGTGACAGATTGGATCAAACCTGCACGCACGAGCGCCGTCCGTCCAAAGCCCTCTCGCCCATTTACGAGCTGGACGCGGGGGAAGCCTTTGAACGCTGCTCGGACAGAGACGGGAGCTGTGCGGGACAGCGAGAGCGTCTTCGACTCGGGAAGAACAGACTCAGCCAGGGGAAGATGAGCAGAGCGGGGAGTTTGCGGAGCGGGACTGGGGCCTCCTTCGACAGCTCCTATCAGACCAAGAGTCCAGCTTAGGGGTCATTAACCCGGTCCCGGAGGAGCTGAACCTAGCCCAGTATCTCATCAAGCAGACTCTGTCCCTGTCACGTGACTGCCTGGATTGTCAAGACTTCCTGCCTCATGAGAAGGAGACCTTCAAGCGCTGGGCAGAGCTGATCTCTCCTTTGGAAGACTCCACCACCAGTATCACTGTGACCAGCTTCTCCCCGGAGGATGCAGCGTCCCCACAGGGGGAATGGACCATTGTGGAACTGGAAACACATCACTGACACGTTTAGGGGGGGGGGGGGGGGGGGGGGGGGGGGGGAACACAGGGAACTGACAACTCACTCAAAATGAAGTCTAATATCTTATTTCCTCATATCTCTCTCTCTCTCTCTCTCTCTCTCTCTGTTGTCTCCTTTCTGCCAACTCTGGGTTAGGACTTCAGCCGCAGCTCATTGGCTTTCTCCTAAAAAGAATTTCTTCCTAATTTTGGGCCTGTTTCCTTCAGGATAGCCTACTTAATAGCTGGCAAATGAACAGGGTGCCAAGACACCAATGGGCTGTTTTGCATGTTGATATTTTTGTATGTTCAGCTGTCTAGTGTTGGTTCAATCCTCTTACAAAAAAAAGTGATGGTTTACAATGGAATTTCATGATAGACTAGGTTGGTATATTCATTATTGTGTAAGATAATAAAGGTCTTGAGCGAATCCTTTTTTGGTTGGGTCTTGGATGTGTTTATTAGTCTGTACATTGAAAACAACGATCAGGAATTGTGAATTGATTGTAAATAATTACTAATGTGTTTTATTCATTTTATTACAAGCTTGCAAACGTATTAGAAAAAAAGGCTAATAGTTTACTTTTATATTACGGCTTTTGATATCGTGTCTTTTAATCTTTACATAGTTTTAAATTAAGGCTCGTGAGTCCATTCAAACAGAAACGGTTATTTTATTTCTTCAGGGCGGTAAAATGACACCAAACCGTAATGACGGAGATAATATGTGGAAAACAACTATTATAATCAGCACATCACTTCGGGTTTGTTCAAGTTAACAACTTAAGTTATTTAAAACGTAGTTAAATAATGTAACTTTTGATACTGTACTGTGTGAAAAGCGAAATTAACCGAGTTTGATAACTCTGGACTATTGCCTAGCTAGCTGTTGTAGATTGTTTCAATCTAATTGAAAGCAATAGCTAAATTAAACGATTAAATTAAAGGTCATGTTAAATGTCAGGCCAAGTCACTGCATTACCGAATATTTTGGATAAATAACCGCACTGTAGTCCCATGCTAATATTGAATGTGCTAAACCCCAATTAAGATTCTGCACGGGCACTTTCCAATTAACAGAACCATGACGTTCCCAGAATGCTCTGCGCGCAGCAACATCGCATCCGCTTTTCAGACAGTGTTGAACCTGGGGCCTTGGTTTTTCCTTCATCAGGTAAAAAAATACACTCTTTAAGCTTCAAAGAGCTTGCTTATATTTGCACCAGCAAGCAATTATCTTAGCCTTAGATCACAGATAAGTAACGTTATGCAGTTCATTGCTGTCTCTAGTTTGCAGCTTGATTTACTGTAAATGGAAACATATTTCTCTACCTGATGACATCATATGGCAACTTGTATTAATTGGATACAGGAAATGCGTCATATCACCCTTGGATTTAAACTACTGAGGTTAAATGTGATGAACTAATATAGGATTTGGTTTCCCAGGAATTGCATTTCTGATTGTGGACCCACAAGAACTTCCAGAAGAGTTAGAAGATGCAGATGTTTTTGACAACATTAAAAAGTTTGTGCAGGTCCATCGCAACAGCTTTCTCTTCCTGCAAGCCTCTTTTTACGGGAAGAAGGAATTGGAAATCTTATCAGTGATTCAACACAGGTAGATCCCATAAAGGCAATAATAATAGACTAACCCTAACAAAAAAACATAGAGTAAAAATAATAAAATAAAACAATAATATAATTTTTGCACAAATGTAGAACTCTCAGAATGCAGAACATCAGGCTACAAGAAGGATAACTAGAATGCACACTTGAACCTTCAACCAGTAGTTGTGTAACGATGACACTGCCTTAAAAACTTGAGTGCAAATCAGTGAGTGTATGTTAGAGCGATCTGGTCGTTCTGCCCTGTTTTAAGAGGGACTGTGTGTTCCAGATTCCTTGGCAGCAGTCTCCGAGTCCTGCCAGTTCACAGCCATGCTGACACAGTCAAGGCCATGCTGACCATCGCTAAGGTAAGACCCAAAGCTCTGCCCTGCTTCTGGATCAGGTAGGTGGGAATAAACCAACGCCGAACAAGACCAGAAAAAAGAAACACAGAAAATAACGATTTCCTCTGTGATAAAAAACGTTGCCGCTACTCCCACCAAGAGCTGAGGGGGCCCCCCAACACACCCTAGTGAAAAATCATCCAAGTCATGATAATGATAAAAGTCTATATTATTTCAGTATTTAAACATTAGGCTCTTCATATGC
Organism: Protosalanx chinensis; assembly: GCA_030340685.1. Lineage (NCBI taxonomy): Eukaryota > Metazoa > Chordata > Actinopteri > Osmeriformes > Salangidae > Protosalanx > Protosalanx chinensis. Next base: position 9,956,599 of record CM059336.1, read on the forward strand.
ATCATAAATGTATTCTACTTAGGGCACCAAAATGGCCAGCAGCTTCACTGATAGTGAATCTAGTCAAGGTGGGTCAATGTGATTTCCAGGCGACCAGTAAGCCGTATGTGGAGAGAGTGAGGGAGAGGATGTCTCTGGCGCGGGGTCACGTCATAGAGAGCAGCCCAGTGTGGGAGATGCTCAGAGACCAAATGCTCAGGTGAACAGCAGTGTGGCTGCTGAGACAAGCAGGCGTCAAGACCCTCGACCATACAAACCTGTTTCTGTGGTAACGTTAAGCTCCCTGACCGGACAAGGCAGAAATCAGTTGTGTATTCCAGGATAGCAGTGTTATTGAGTATTGTCATTGATGATGGGCAAATAAAGAAAGGGCTTTGTGAAGACTTTGGTATTTTATTCATGGGTTGAATGGAAACGTAATAATAGATATTTAGAATAGGTAATCAAGAGAATGATTTAGAAGGAAGCAACAAAGTAAACCTTTTGTTTTTATTTCTTCTGGTCTATCTCTTCCGTAATCTCTTCGATGCGGAAAACGAGACTTTCCATCAGGTCAAATGTGACCAATGCACTCTGCAGTACCTGAGAACAAAACAGTCATTGTTAATAATTACCTCGTGGTTCGAAAATTTAATTAAATTGTGAATATGAAGTTTAGGTTACCTGATATTGGGTCTCAGGGGGCATATCGGACACTTTCTCCTGTTTCACCGTCATGCTTTTAAGCGCCATGTTTGTTTTCGCCATTCTGGCCTCTTTAAAGTGGAAAGAAGGAGGAACGTGTTTATGAACGAGAAAGCTGTTCTCTTCTGTAGTAATTAGAAGTAAGTAGTAAAGAAGGGACCGGTGTGGGGGACCAGATCATGGGTACCTCTTGCTTTTATCTTGCAGTCCTCTGTCAGGGTCTTGAGCTGCGCTGCGTAGTAAGATCTGGACATGCTCAGACACACCCGCAGAAGCTTCAGGAAGTCAGCCTTCATCTTACACATCTCCATCCACGCTCCTGTCTGATACAGAGAGGTTCAGTCATGCCTTGTGTTGTATCCAGATATAGGAGTCATGTGGCGCAGTCGGTTAAGGTGTCGGGTTAGCAATCAAAGGTCCCTGGTTCGAACCCCCGTATAACCATTCAGCAACTCACTGCTCTCCATTCATTTTCTCTGATGACCAGGTAACGTAAAAGATTCAAAGACTCCATGATCCTATAAGTAGAAAAGAAGGTGAATAACATTTATAGTCACGTTGCCTTTAAACACCGTCGAGGTTCTTTCAGAGTAAAGGGATGAATGATAACAGACAGTCAAGCGTTAATGCAAAGCACTGCCAACTCTCAGACATTTCATTGGTTCCACAGCGTGTTTAACCAATCAAATGCATGTGTCTGAAGGACTGACCTGTCCATGCCGTGTAGTAGATCTGTCTCTGGGCCTTGTGGCAAACACAGCACCAGACTCAGCAGGGGGAGAAACTGCTCTCCCAGAAACAGGTAATTCATATTACCTGGCTAGAGACACATGGACAGTATAGGACTGAGACTTGGACCAATCACTGCTGTTGTATTGATGACGCACATGCGAGCGCAAATCTTTTCTCACCATCATGGAGAATTCAACTTGATTTTTGATATTCTTGATCACATAACCCTGCACTCCTGCATGGTGAGTGGTTTTTAACATGCACCTGCAACATGACACAAGGTTTTTTTTTTGTTAGAAGGCATATTGTTCACAAATAAGATGTAGTTGAATTACGTTTTTGTCAGTTTTGTATTGAGATAAACATCTGACCTGAAGAACTTGTGTTTTGCCTCAATATCCAATTTGTCTATGAAGAGCTGGAAAACTTTTAGACCGCTTTCTCTCTGGTAACATGAGAAATAAAGGGATTAAAGAGATAAATCAGCGATGAAAAAAGAGATAAAACAGCATTTTCTTTACTTACCAAGTGCTTGATCGGACAATCAGTCAGGATTTGCACCAAGTTCTGTTTCGGATCGGAAAAAACCCAAATAAGTGATTTCATTCATTTTTTTCCGTGGCACAGTGTTTAAAGCCTTATCCCATATCTTGACTGAATCACCTGTGGAACAGTGTAGAAAGTCTTCAGCTCCAGTAGCTCAACTGGAAGGCTGTGGTCCTCCACCAACTCCAGGCTTCTGGCATACAAGCCCTGAATCAAAGAGCCAAGAGATTAACATAGCTACTGAAGTACACTCACAGTACTGCTCAGTGGTATGTGATATTCTTTACCGCTGTGCCCTTACCAAGCCTTTGAGAAGCCAAGGATTCATCCTTTCTATTGGAGATTGGAGGGGGGGAGAGTATATTTCAGGGTATTCAATCATTACAGGTTTAGCTAGTATAATTTCATAAGTGTATTAAAGTGTACTTGACAAGATAAAATACCTGCTGAGTAACAGGTTGATATATTCCATGTTGCACTGCAGAATGAACACAGGACTGAACAAAGAAAAAAGTTTTACGAATTCTATAATCATAAAATAAAAACATCCTGGACGTTCTACTCGTACATTAAAGGCGGAACGTTGCCGTTAGTCTCACCTGAACACGGCTGGAAAGTTCTCCATGGTGATGAAGTGGACGAAGATGAGGTAGGCCAAGCAGGCGCGAGACTGGACCTCCAGAGTGTCGTCAGCCTGGAGGTTCTTCCTCACAGGGCCGTAGAAGAGGAGGTCAGGGAAAGACTTCTGAACAGCCATGAGGGTGACCTGGAACCAACCACCACAAGAACCAGAGGCTGGGTCAGTCACCACCATGTGAGAAAACCATGGCCTTTTTAAGATATCCTGGCCCTTACCAGTGTGTCTCTTGCGTAAACCCACATGGGCGATCGTTCCATGGTGGCTTGGTTTAGCTGTGCCTGAAGGAGAGGTTCTCTAAGGCTCTCCATACAACTGTCGGGGGAGAAGACATGGCCCTCGTCAACATCCTCTGGCCCCTTCCCATCTGCTACATCACAGTCTCCAGCCCCAAAGCCACCACATGCCCCCCCCCGGAGGACACCTACAACTGAAGAAGCTCCGCCCTTAGCTCGTCGTTTTGAGGGGAAGCGTCGTCTCTTCTCCTCGCCTCCTCGACGAAAGGCTTGAGGAAGGCGGTGAGGGCAGCGCAGCAGCGGCACAGGCCGTGCTCGTCATCCACCTCCTGCTGCGGGGTGTAAGGCACAGGCAGCCTGGCCACCTGCTTCTGCAGAGCAGACAGACACAGGCCCACCGACGGGGCCTTGTCCTCCCCCAGACGCAGCAGCACTTCAAGACAAACAAGGATGTCAGCATGGCTCCCTCCCACCCTCTCTTAGGGTAGGGGTGTGATTACGACAAGAGGCAGCAGAGGGAGCCAAACACCACCTAAGTGTGGCTTCCTAGACAGAGGATGTCCAGCCTTGTATCCTCCAGAGCTGCCTTGCTGGAGGTTTCCACCCACATTGTAATCCAGCCCGTCCGGTTATTATAATTTTCTGGTTGGCGTTTTTAGATAAGGAAGCTCTCCAGGAACAGGGTTGGAGACCCTGTTTATTATATTATGTTCCATATATGTTCTATGTTCTTTCCTGCCATAGGAAACTCTGTGTTTGTACATCTTGCATAGCGAATAAAACAGATTCTGATTCTTCTGATTCAACCCAACAAACTAAACTATTATTGTTACTTTACTTTACCAAGTTTACCTTGTTGTTTGCTTGGCAGTTTAAAAAATGTGTAAATATAGCCAAAGTAAATGCGATAATTGAGAGTATATGAGAATCTAAATCGTGATATAAAATGTGTGTAAAATGTTTTCTGCGCGAGCTAGTGGTGGCTAGGAGTCATTTCTAGGCCTACAGTTACCTGTCTGAAGATGAGGGGCAACAACAGTGACAGTGTCAGCTATGACATCAGGATGAATGTCCTTTACTTGTTCAAGCAAAGCCAACAGAACTTCCTTAGGTCTGCATGTCTAGGTTGGAAAGTAAAGAGAGAGAGAGATAAAACAACATGTCTTCGTTGTTAAAGACCATCTCGTTGCAGTTTTATGATATTGTTGAATTGTTCGCCGTTCCTCCTGCTCACCTTTGTCAGGTGTGTGATAATGATCTGACAGTCCGAGGTATTCCTCCTCTGTACCTCATCCACCAGAACTCCCAGGAGGCTGCAGCCCATAGATTTGACTATTTTCTGAAAGAGAGACACACCTGTCACGGTATCTGTTTAGGCAACACTATCAAGCTCTGTATTGAAACCTGCCTGGACTCTTCTGGGTGTGATTTTGACAGCTGTCTCACAGGTTGAATAAAGGTTCTTGGAAAAGGTAGCCCGCTGGCGGTTTATTTCTAACTGTATCGGTAGGAGAGCTGGTCATGCTACTTTGTACAAAATCCTTCCCTGCTTGGTTGAAGGCCACAGATTTTTCAATTGCAAGTCAACGTTTTGAAGCCATTACGAGTCTCTTTTAGCGTCTGAAAAGGGATATAAAGGAAGGGAAAAAACCTGGTGCATGCTTTGGGAAGTGTGGGCAACAGAGTGAGATCACCACAGGGATGAGGGACAACCAAGGGCACTTAAAGAAAAGGCCGTATCAAAGAGGGTTACCAGTGGAGCGAGAAATCTGACTGCATATCTGCTGCTTTTCTCCCCACACTTCAGGGTCAAGAGGTTAACAAGCCAGGAGTGCTGGCAGAGTGGGTGTGTAAAACAGCGAACAGCCAAGTAGTTCGTGTTCGCTCCAGCAGACAGGCTGTTGTCACTGACAACAGTAAGATGCGACTGTTTCTTCGCAATGACTTGCCTTTGGGCCTGTCAGCAGACTCATAATGTCAATATTATCCTTGTTCATGCCTTGGTACACCTCAGATAGCAGTTACTCTTTGTTTTATGTGGGATACGGGATGTCACCCCCTCCCACCCCCCCCACCCCCACCCCCCACGTCCCATTAAGAAGCAGTTACCTGGTTTTTTTCATCCTGAATGAAATTCAGCATTTGGGCACTGTCACCTTGAGCAATACAAGTGGAACCAACATTCAGGAAGAGCCCATGGTCCTCTGGTTTCAAACTGTCGTCTGGTGTGTCTCTCTAGGAAGATGGGAGTGGAAAGACAAACAAGGTCAAGCCTGATCACGTGGTTAGCTCTCTCTCTCTCTCTCTCTCTCTCTCTCTCTCTCTCTCTCTCTCTCTCTCTCTCTCTCTCTCTCTCTCTCTCTCTCTCTCTCTCTCTCTCTCTCTCTCTCTCTCTCTCTCTCTCTCTCTCTCTCTCTCTCTCTCTCTCTCTCTCTCTCTCTCTCTCTCTCTCTCTCTCTCTCTCTCTCTCTCTCTCTCTCTCTCTCTCTCTCTCTCACACACACACACACACAGTGCTGCAGTTGCGCTGTGGCTTGTTTAGCAACTAACAACATCAAGAGTTTTACCTAGGGAATGCATTTTACTTGTATGAATAGTTATGCTGTAAAAAAAAAAAAAAAAAAAAATCCCTTCAGGGTTTATCCGCTATAGAACACGTTTTATTTCTCCTTCCAGTAAAGCTACATGTTGTCTAAACAGGCTTTCCTTCAGTCGTGACTTACCCATCTCTGAATGACATCATGGAGCTGGTTCACAGTCATTATCTCCATATCTCCCCTGTGCTGCCTTTACTGATGGTCCTTAAAGGGCTTCCAATGGTAGTTTATAGTCAAACCGTGTCAGAGGACATACAATTTACGTATCCGCCTAAGTATGAATTTCATGAGAGGGTGTTTGAGAGAGGAGGACAGTGGATAAACCTCTTAGCAAGCTATGTGCCCGAGATGTAATAGGATTAAAGCAAAGCACTCCTCCATGGCTGCCGATGCCATAGAAGTGTCTGGAAGATTCTAGAGTGACTCAGCCACGACCCATAAGAAAGGCAGTTAGTTGTGTTCTCGTCAAACCACCCCCATGGATTTCACCTAGATTGGATTCTACAGAACCAAACTGATATTTAGCAACGTTCTCACCTATTCAGTGGAAGCCCACACACATGCTTTAGTGGTATATGACGATAGGTTAATGTGTTGTTTTAAATAACATGAGTCACATTTTGATGAATCGTTCCTCCACCTACGGTTTCAAAATGTCTCTCCCCCATCTCTGTCTCTCGTAAACCCTCTCAGTGTTTGTGTAACGTAATATCACAACCGTCATGGACTTCCTGTCTGTCAGGCAGGTTAACAACAGTAGGGTTCAGACCCTGATTTGAGATGAATAGGGACAGCAGCCTGTTTGAACAGTTGGATTTAGCCAGCATCTGCCAGTTAAGTCGACACTCTGTATTGTGACGTGATGAAAGCTTGGAACAAGAGCCACCTCCCACATGCAGCAGACACATGGACACTTGTCAGCCTCTGATTTTTGTCAATCTTAATTAGCGACTGCTGACTAGGTTTTGACAGTGGCTGTTGCTTGTTGCTAGTAGTATCTCATAGAGAGATTACATGTCATTTGGTGTCATAACTCATTTTCTTATTTGGCCTGAAGTCTGCAAAGATGGAATCCAAACTGCATTTGGAAAGGAAGGACTACTTTATGACTGACTGTTTATGTGTAAAGTAATGATTATTAGTTAATTTGTTAGTTAATTGGTTGATTAGTCCATAATATGTATTGTAAAACAACACTTTTACACTTGGTAACTTCCCACTCATGGATCCGGTACCAAGAATACAAAGAATAGTTCTTTTTTTCCAGTGAGGGAAAATCAGCTCAACTTCACATAAATATTTGATTTTTTCAGTCGGTGCTGTAGATGAGAAGAGCATTTACAAAGCTCTGCCTCTGGAGGGCGCTACTTTAACAAAGCGGCCTGGGAGATCTCAGTGGTCCATTGCGTTGTTAAGGGTGATTCGTGACAGCTATGATAAACTCAAGATTTAGTGAAGAAAAACAAAAAAACACTGAAGTAACTGGGGAAAAAGTCCTCAACGTTAAAAATAATTCCAAGCCCTTCGTTTGAGAAAATCAGTGATTCAACGTTGAAGATTAGGACCACTGTCCTGCACATTCATGATGCTAGTAACATAATGTAGTCTATATGGTACTTTGCCCTAGTTATTCTATACCCTGCGTAGTACATCTCTACTGCTTTCCCAAAGGCATGTGGGGAGCAGGAGCATTCTAGCAGACACATCACAGGTCACCACTATCAAATGACTATGCATATTTAATTAGCTGAGCAACAAGAAAACAATTGTGTAACCTGACTACCTGATAGATTCATTGCTGTTTAGAGAAAACCAACAAGGTGTGTGGAGGGTTACCGCCACAATGCTGCACTTTGGTACAATAGACATCTAGAATTACAATGCGTAACTGTTTTTTGGGGGGGGGGTTTATAATAACACAAAGTGATCAATAGCATTGTTAGGTGCAAACTCACAAAGGTAGTCTGTCTCAGTCTTTGCTTAATTTCAGTCTAATTGCTTTTGACTTCTTTTTTGTTTTTGGACTGTTTTAGGTGCAAGCTTGCTTTCAGGTCAACACGGAGCCCCGCCCCCACCAATTCCCCCACCCCCCCTCAAATCCTCTATCCCCTATCCCATATTTATTTCCTTGGTGACCTCTCAGAGAACACAGGCTTCTGAGTGAACCATTTACCCTGTTGTGGCTCCGAGCCTGTCCCAGGGCAGAGTAGCAGCCCCAGGGGCTACACACCTAGCTGCCAGCCCTCACCAGGCCCCACCCCAGACTCCTGCTGTTTGTCAACAGCACAAAAAAAGAGGAAGATAAAAAATAAAAAAACACAGCCGTCCATGTTTGGTCGTCTTCCTCCCCCAGGTCTCCTCTGTAGCTGTGGCTCTGATCCATCTGATTTCAAACACAGATACGCCATGTTTTGATACGGCGTAGATTTACCATTCGGATTGCAGATTGGTTGTAGAAGCCAACCAGCTGTCTACAGCAAAGGTGGATGAGTCACAGGAAATTTGACCTCCGTGTATCGAGCAGGTACAGAGGGAATTGAACCGTGACTTTTCGTAGTAGACGGCTTTAGATGCGTTTCTGCTTACAGTGAAGTGTTCCCAGTGTCGTTGTGGCTTTGGGGCTTTGAGGTCCGGGCTTGCTGGAGTTTTTAGGGACCATAGATGAGTCCAGGCAGACTGAGCTAATGGAACCTCTCACAAGGGAACCCATCCTGACCCTGGCCCCTTTTTGTAAAAGCTTTGCCCCCCTGTGCCAAACAATTCAAGGGAGGGCCCAGCTGTGTGTGTGTGTGTGTGTACATAAGTGACGGCTGCCGTGCATACGTTGCCCGGCCCTTTTTTCACGTCTATCAACAAGCTGTAATGCTGCTTTGAACTAACAAAGTGGCGTGAGCTGATCGCTACCAAGGTGAGACACAAAGCCCTCTTGGTCTAGCTGTCTCTATTGGACACCAGTGTCCGCCTGTCAACAGGCGCTGCCAAGGGGAACAGCAACAACAAATCCATACCGACTGTAGTGCACAGCCTTTACCAGAGCCTGCTCGCCAGTCTGTAAATCGGCATTTTGATGACAATTACTAGTGTCGACTTGTTCCCAATCAATATCCAGAGAGAGGAGACCTTCATAGACACAAGTCACTGTCTCTCCCTCTCTCCTGTTTCCCCGGGATCAGACGACCGACACCCTGTCTGTCCGTGATCAATACCGGGCGTGTGTCACGACTCACAGGCATGGCCAGGTCCACTCTATCGTGTGTGTGTGTGTGTGTGTGAGGCTTGGTTACCCCCGGAGACGGGGCCTAGACTACAAGGAATATTCCCAGGGTAGAGGAATCGGAAATGTTACATGTGAACTAGCTGTCAGAGTGATTTAGTCACAGCCCCTCTCTATAGTGTTTAGAGATGCTGACAAGTGTTTAAGGGGGTCCTGTGTCCTCTTGAAAGTGATGGAGGCTTTTAGTCTTTTTTTTCTCTACTCGTTTTATTCGTTTAAATGCTCGTCAAGTGTTAGAATTCCTATTTCAACTGCTAAAGGCATCTCCCCCACCACCTCCTGCCCACCCAGAGGGCCTCTCTTCAGGCCTGCTGAACCTCCAGCTCCCCTCTCCTTACGGATCTCTCACATCTTTTATTTGGCTTTTATTAGGTAAATATCCAACACTCCGATTTACCATATAAAAAAAATAACTTGCTAACATTTACTAAAACAAATTAGAATAATATTTTTATGATAGTTTGATTATTATTATTTTTTGTTGGCTAGGTTTTTATGTATCATGTACAGCAATTTATTTAGTAAGTTATTTTACTGAATGAATATTGATTGACTTAACTGACAGGTGTGTGTGTCCCATCTGAACTGACCACAGGCCTGTGCAGTCTTTACTCAGAGTTGTTGGAAGGGTGCATGGAGAAGTCAGACTCCTGAGTAGCTCTGACCAGATCACATACTGCTTGTGATCATTAATGTTTCAGAAGGTGCCAGAGGGTGAATGGAGGGAGTCGCTGTACTGCCTGGATCCATTTCCTTTTTCTCTGCCTTTGTCATTTTGGAACAATCCCACTGTACACACAACCATGGCAACCGAGAGCTTCACAGCCAGGGAATTAGGGAATATAAGAATACAAATAAATAACAATTTGCGTAATGTGTATACCCTGAATATAGATTATTTACCATTACCGTTGTCATTAAATGATTTTCCTCATTAGATTTAAATCAGTGGCATCACTTTCACCTCTCATCATTTGATCAATTAGACTTTGCGATCATTTCAACTCAGAGTCACTCGTGTTGTGATCAGCCTACATTTTTATTCACCTCCTGTAAATGTGCAGGATGTTTTATTTTTGGTAGCTAACTCTCGTTACTCTTTATCAGGTTTATTTTGTTTTCTGGGTTTCCTCTTGAGTTTGTGGCAGAGTCCAGTGGATACCTGAGGGACTGATAACTACTTACTGACTGTCTCTCCTCCTCGGCGGTCCCAGCGCTGGCATTACAGCTCTGTGATCCTGCTGCTGTCTGACACATGAAGGCATGGCCCCCTGAACAGACGTTAGGCCACGCTTCACAGAGCCCAACATCTGTGCCTCCCAGGTCCTCCTCTGCTCAAATCATTCATTAAATCAGAACACAAAAAGTAACTTTACTTGAATGCCTCAAACATAAATATTTGATCATCGCTGAGAATAAATCTTTGGCGGTTTTTTTTCCGTTCTTCTTTCTCTGGTTTTCCTTAGATTCCCAGTTTATCTCTCACTTTCTTTCTCTCCTCTCTCTCTCTCCCTCTCTCTCTCCCTCTCTCTCTCTCTCTCTCTCTCTCTCTCGCTCTAACAGCCTCTATTCTAGCCTTTCTTTCTCTCTCCCCCTCTCCCTCTCTCTCCATCTCTTCTTCTCCTTCCTCTATTTGGTTCCACGCACACACATGGCTCGGTCATTTGTGAAATGGATCTTATAAATTTTTCAGAGCGATTCATAGCTGCAATCAGACCTGGTTAAGTGGGGGACTGGATCAGCGAGCAGCATCCAGTGCTTCAGCGGCCCCCTTTCAGAAGGACAAGTCTACTACAGATACGTCCACTAGTGATACCGAGGGAAGCATTCGAACACTGTGCTGATGCGTCACATCACGTTTGCAAGGATCGGAAAAGACGACAGATGAGATGTAAGCATGGTAAAAGCCTTGCGCTGTAAGACCCCCCTCGTGTTAGATGACAAAACGTAAGTGGTGTAAGAACTTGTATTCTTCATGAATGACGAACAAGCGAATCATCTGTAACATTAAAAAGGCTTGAAAGCGCTTCCTGTCACTTCGGCTGGGGAGGATTTCCGTGTCACATGTTGTCCGTCCTCTAAAGAGGCACTCTTTTGTTAGCAAACCCTTTTAACAGAAGTGAATCCTTTTAGCGCCACGCTCAAGATTCATTTGTTATTAGACGGGACTTGAAATAAAGATGGAAAAACAAAGCTGACATGACAAAGGACCGCTGCTACCGTAGACTGGCTAAGAGGATTTAGGAAGGGGGGGGGGGGGGGGGTGGGGGGGGGGGGGGGGGGGGGGGAGAAACATGGTCTTTTGTGTTCTGTTTCGTGTGGACGGTCTATCCCGAACACTGTAACTGCACAGTCCAGAGAATCCTGTCTGCACCAATAGGAGCAGAGGAATCTAAGGAGTTCTGTGGTCTGAGCACCTCTGTAACTCCTCCCCCCTCCCCCCCTCTGTTTTCCTGAGTGACAGCTCACATCCAAATAGTGTAGTGATATGTAATGCTAAATGAACCGGATAAACATGTCTTTAAAATAAGAAGACCACCACAGCAAAGGCCCTCCTCCTCTCCCCAGGCACCTGCTGTTCAGGGCCCCTGGACTCTCAGAGCTGGGCTAATGGAAAGCTTTCAGGGCACGCGTGTCTGGTTTGGCCCCTGTGCAGCTTTGCTGTCACTAGTGTACGGTCACTGCTAGAGGGGCTGGATCATCTCCTTATAAAACAGCCCCCTTCCCCAACCTCAGTGCACGCACACACACACACACACACACACACACATACAGAACACCTCGCTCAGACTCCAGCCTCTCTGACAGTAGCTCAGGGACTTGTCATGTTAAACAGGCCTGAAACCATGCAGGGCTTCAGAGCTGAAGCCTCTACTGTGAGCATACAAGAAGTCCCAGAGTAGCCTGCCCCCCTCTCCCCCGCCCCCCCTCTCCCCCGCCCCTGGGGGGGCACAGCGAAGGTGTCACGCCAAGATGGGACAGTCCAGAGGAGGAGCGGACGCTCTAACATGTCAGCAGGTTGTCTTTGGCTTTTCAATACGAGTGGAAATTGATTATTTCCAGGATAGGACGCAGATAGACAACTTGCTGTTGTGCAAAAAAGTGTCAAGAAAAGTCAGTTTTTTTATTGTCATCAAATCAGATTGCGATGACAACAAACCAAAAAACATGTAAACCGCTGCATCATGCTTCGATTGTGTTCATAGCTGTGAGCAGTGAGAGACAGAGTTCAGAGTGTGATGATGATGAGCCAGCCTAACGTGGAGGGAGAGAGACTCCCAGCCGCAGCCCCTGAGCCGTGACTCAGTGAAGCTGTGTAATCCCGGCCTCCTCTTCCCCCACCAGCCTCCGTGTTACGGCTGTCGTCTGCTAACAGTGATGTCTCTTGTTATTATTTTTTCTCTCCCTCCCCTTATTCTCTTGCCTTTTCTTTCCAGATTCATGAATAATTTGTGTGTTCGCCTTGCTGCTTGATGACAGCTGTGCAGTTGGTTGGCAGTCTATTTTTTCGGATCAGGTGAATAATGAATAAGGCGTCGCAACAAAAGAGCTGGGCCCAATATGAGCCTTACACCCAACCCACCCCCCCCTACCTACCCCCCCTACCCTACCTCCATCCACCCCCCCACCTCCCCACGCAGTTCACTCACCTTGGCTGTCCTGACAGTCAAAGGGGAGGAAGCAGGTGGAGGGTGGAAGTAGTAATCTCTCTCTCTCTCTCTGTCTATTTCTCCTTCTCTTTTTCTGTCTTTCTTTTCTTTTTCTGTCTTTCTTCTCTTTCTCTGTCTTTATCTCTCTCTCCTCTCTTCTGTATCTTTTTTTACTTCTTGCTAGCTTAATAGTGCCAGAATTACCCAAAGTTGTCACAGCAACTAACGATAGCGCTACGTGCTTTGGCTTTCACTGACACGCAATGCAACCGATCTGGTTTACTCTCTGCTGGAAGCAACACATCCTGACTTCTACAGAGATAACCCACAGAGAGATGTTTGTCCAAACAGGACATAATGAGATGATGTACTGTATTTAGTATTAATAAGACATTAAGCTCAAGGCATACGCTGATTACAGTGTTGCTGTGTACAGTAAATGTTTAGTTGATGTCCCACTTAAACTATGAGAGATCATTTGAGAGATCTGAAATGATAAAACCAAAGCAGTACTTAAAGATCTCTTTTATATTTGATGGGTTATTTGACATTAATAATAAATTGTTCAGACCACCAAGAACCGGCATATTGAATTCTGAACCTGCACATGCACACTTTGTTTCTCCATGTCACGGGAGACCACAGTAATTGCAAGGATTGTACAACACTCAGTTTTAAGTGGTTTGTTTTTTTCTTTTCGATTTCAAGCGTACTTGTGCAACACGTATTGTTTGTTTGTGTGTGTTGGAAAAAGGGATTGAGAATCAGTACCTTGACTCAGTCCTGGGTTTTGAACCTCAGAACATCGTAGTCGAGATGCTCAAATCGATTGAGCTGTTCCAAGAGTTTTTTTTCTATTCATATTTGATATGCCTGGGGGCGTTGGGGTAATGCTCTAAAGCCAGCCCAGGGCCTTGGAGGAAAATCTGGCCAGCCTAATGGCTTTATTTGACTTTGCTTGAAAAGTCTTCCCCTCTCTGAATAAACCAAAGGATTGGAGCAACTGAGACTACCGGTAGTCTACTGGGCCGACTGTGGTACACAAATTCAGTTGCTGTAAGGTCACAGTTAAGAGGGGGTTTAAATATGACAAACTGTGATTCACTGTTTATATGAATGAAACAAATACTAATATTAATCCACAACTGAGATTTTTTGTCTTGTGGATAAAACAGAACATTGGTTTGGCACTAAGCCATGCTGAACTTTCATTACAGAGATGATTTAAGATTTAAGATACGGGGTTGTACGTGACTTTGGGGTTAAAGAGCTTGAGGCTACTTTAGAGTGTTTAAGGCACTTCAGAGAAAGTGCCTTTCTTTCTACAGAACTCCCTGTTTTCTGCTGAATTTTCTTATCAACCAGGGTGACAGTTGGTGACAGTTACTGGACCAACAGAAAACCTGAGGTGCAGCAACATTAGTCATGACTGAGTCAGTAGAAACACTATCAATTTAATCTTGGAATACTTAAATAAGGAAGTATAATTGTAAAGTAAATTTGACAAATTATACCTCAATAATTTGACCATTATGGATTTGGTTTATGGGTATTTCATCAAAAGACTGATGTTTGGAGGGCTAGACCATCATACTGCTCATACTGACAGCATCCCCCCCCCCCCCCCCCACACACACACACACTCTGTCTCTCGCTCTTCTCTTTCTCTCTCCTCTATCCTTCTCTCTATGTCTCTGTCTCTCCTTCTCTCTCTCTCTATCCCCCCCCTGCTCTCTCCCTGGTTAAATAAGCATGCATTTTCCTGTTCTCCACAGTCTATTCATCTGGGGGTTTAAAATATTCAGTATTTTCGCAGGCCTGAAGAGAGATTCGGGTTTAACTGAACCATTGAAAATCCTTGTGAGTCAGTGATTTCAATCAATGTTAAAGGAAGATTTCCTGATTGAGTTGTCTCACTCTTGCCTTTTTAAGCAACAACAAAAAGAATCATAATGGTGGCCACCTCAACTTTAGACATGACAACTACTGTAATTATAATCATGATGGACAATGAATGAACTTTAAATGTATACTTTTTAAAATAGTATTATCAAGTCTTCCTTGCAGTGCTCTATTGATGTATACCCTCTTATGCTTTGTGTATTCGTAGGCCAGTGAATATGATATTTTAGTTGTGCATTGTGTTTTAAAGCCATTTGACATGTAATTTGAAAATGTTGAATCAATTCAGGGGTCCTTACATTGAAGTGGAGGTTTTATCAAATGAGCCCATCAGTATGTCAGGTTGAGGTGTTGCCCCTCCGTCTCCTGAGGTGGAGCCCCACAGGTGGAATTCAATTCCCTTCTCAAAACTGTAATTCACAAACAATGGCTGTAGAAGCATGCGAGTTGTCAGACTAACAAAGGTGGCAATGTTTATGGTGCAAACACATGGATGTGGAGTGGCAGAGTCAAAACAAATAACTTCACTGCCAGATGACAACGGGCAAAATGGACAACAATAGGGGGGGGGTCAACGTTTTTCATGAACATCAACACAAATGATCCTGCTGGTTTTAAATGAATAATTCAAGAATGGACATAACTGTAATGTTTTCCTGTCTGGTGACAGCTAAAGACCCTGCCTGTGACGTCATGACGTGTGGTGGACTTCTCTTTGGGTTCAGTAAAATAGCCAAAGGCAAAAAAGCACTTTATAGACCTATTAGTCCATCATGGGATCTTTATAGATTTTTTAAATCAATTTAAGACGAAATAACTTATTTAAACGTCTATCCATCGCTGTCTATCCACTTTACTTTAGCACGACTTTATAGGCTTGAGAGGATCGCGTTTGAACAAAGATATCTGTACCGTTAAGGCTATTTGGTTTGATTGAAAAATAAATACATCTTTTTACGTTCGTGATGTCTAATTAAGAAGTGTATTTTATTGGTATTTTGTCCTATTTCAAATTAATATCTGGGATCGTTGAATATATTGACTTGTGGAATGATGGAAAAATGTACATAAAATAGCGTACACAAAATGTCATTTAAATATTTTAATCAAACAAGAATCTGTTAAATAAATACGGTTTGACATTTATAAACAACATCTTAATATACAGAAGCTGATATTCTCTATAAAATACAAATGTGCAATGTGAAAAATAAAGCAACATGGCTGAGCAGATGAGCTTATTCTCTAATATAGACATTATTTAATCACATTGCCTTACATGATCATGTTTTGCCCCCATTCAAATCTTTGAACTGAAAACATAAATAAACCCTGCCTACATTCTTATAGGAGAAACGCTGATTTTACACATTTCAAAACACAATCTCTTTGTTTGTTTTATTGCTAATTCAGTTATTTAGGCTTGTATAAATATTTAGGGTTCAGACAGGTCGTCGTCGTCGTCTCTCCCCCCCCCCCCCCCCCCCCCCTCTCACCTCTTAAATTTAGACTTATCACAGCATAAAACTTGGTCATTTATTTATGCGTCTGTTTCAAAATCAAATCTGAATTCTTGTAGAAAAATGATTCTCAAGTCGAAGACAGTTTAAGACATTCAACTTTAAACTTTAAGACTTTCTTAATTTGTAGTTCTCTTAGGTTCTCCATGTTCCAAACATTCAATAAAACCAGATTCCTCTAACTAGTTTTTTGGAACCACATTGGTTAAGAACATAAGGTTCTTTCAGATTTAAAAAAAATACTGGGAAAAAACGGGTTGTTTTTCTCAAGTGGTTCGTTTTTATTTAATAGTTTTTAGCTAAAAGTTCTTTAATATATATATATATTTTAGTGTTTATTAGGCTAAAGGTCTTAGACTTTTCATTTGAGGCCATGTTGTGTTTCTTTGTGTCTTCTTAAGTCCACCTTCCTCTGGAATCCTTTCCCACACAGATCACAACAGAAGGGTTTGAATCCTGTGTGTTTGCGGCTGTGCGTGATCAGGTTGGAGCTCTGACTGAAGGCCTTCCCACACACCTGACATTTATGAGGCTTCTCACCTGCAGGAAGGAAAACCTTCACATTAACCAGCATGTCAATGATGCATCTACACTTATTTGCATGACAGTGGAAGTTGAATTGGTCAACTAGTTTGCCACAAATCCCAGGTGTCTCACCTGTGTGGATGAAAGTGTGCTTCTTCATGTCTGATTTCTGATGGAATCTCTTCCCACAGAACTGGCAGGGGTAAGGTCTCGTGTCGGAGTGGATGAGAAGGTGTGTAGACAAAGTGGACGACCTTTTGAAACTTTTGCCACAGATTTTGCAGTCAAAACTTCTTTCCTGTTGAGATATAGCACATTTACCTTCAATTAAGATATAGAACATTTACCTTCAATTAAGATATAGAACATTTATCTTCAATTAAGATATAGAACATTTACCTTCAATTAAGATATAGAACATTTACCTCAATTAAGATATAGAACATTTACCTTAATTAAGATATAGAACATTTACCTTCAATTAAGGTATAGAACATTTACCTTCAATTAAGATATAGAACATTTACCTTAATTAAGATATAGAACATTTACCTTCAGTTAACACCTGTAACGCACATGTCTGCAAAGGGACCAACGAGTGAAGCCCAATCATTTCGGACTTAGTTAATTAACTCAAATGAAGGTGGTGAACCTACCTGTGAGTGCACAGCTTTGTGTTGCTCCAGACTGACTGCGTGTCCGAAGGTTTTCCCGCAGATTTCACACGCAAACGGCCTCGTCCCGCTGTGAGACCGACGAACATGAACCTCTAATCCGTGCGGAGTCGAGAACACCTGAGCAAAAACGAAACAGTTAAAGACTTAAAATAATATAGAAAAATAATGGATTAAAAAAAAGGAAAAAAAATAAACAAAAGTGTGTTTTGAAACATATCACTAAACGACAAAGTGTAAAGTATTTTTAGTCGCTCACCTTGCTGCATTTGATACATTTATAAGCACCGTTAAGAATAAGACGTGAACATAGTAAATCCGCCTTGATTTCAGCACTTTTTCCATGAAGGTTCCCTTCTGAGAACAGCCCAGGGATGGGGATGGAGGAACCCCTGTAATCACTGTAATGTTCTGCTCCAAGATGTCTCTCTGTAAAGAGGGATTGTTCGATGCTCCGGTCACTGTAGAAGCCCAGGGGTGGGGGGGTCTCCATGTCCAGGTGGTGGTGGTGGGGGTGGTGGTGGTAAGGCTGGACCACATGTCCCGTATCGGACCCAGAATAAGACGTGCTCCAAGCATAAGGCCGGAAAGGGACGGCAAAGGGCTGCGTCTCATCCACAGAAGGTGATAGTGATTTCTCTGAATCAACTGTTGGAAGTGAATGAATGTGATTAGGACATTTTGATCTTGATGCACGTGCTTGTGTATAGGCTATAGGCAATCAGTATCCACCCAAACCACTATAATAGGATATCAAATAGACTAGCATATTAACTGGGCATATATCTCATATCTTCACGAATGGCAAATAGACAGGCCATGTAAATATCAAACTTATTGCATAAATCGTTTCATAAAAAATTGTTATTATGAGTTAATTTCAGGTATAGGCCAGTCTAATGATATAGGGTGTCAGGGGTCTGTGTTACCTGGTGAAGCGGAGGGTGATGGAGGCCGCCACAAGTCTTCACAATCTGGGGACGGATCACACACACCATCATCGACACAGCTGGAGAAGTCCCCGGTGTCCCTCAGATGAGGGGGGGATCCGAACCCGTTTGTATCCTCTGTAGTCAAATCAGAATGAGGTTTAATCACTATGCAACATTTACAAACATAGAATTCACTGTGGCAGAAATGAGCAAACATAGAACATATATGTGACATATAATTTAAAAAAGGAATACAATGTAAAAATACACTACAATTTTGATACTAAGTACAAGTAACATAAGTACACTTTTGATACAAATTTGGGGTCGGGACTATTCATTTCGGCTGTGTAGTGATCAAAGTAAGAAGCACACATTCGTGAAGAAAAAAATAGGTAGGACTACATTTGAATTCGTTTGACAGAGACAATCTTTAAAAAAATTCTGTTAAATAGCTGCTGTGTGTGTATTAATGGCTTTTAAATAGCTGCTGTGTGTGTATTAATTGCGTAATTGTGGCACAGTTCTAGAGGTTAAATAGGCGAGTTCAGTGGAAATGTGTCACGAAAAAGGATTTCCTATTTTGTAAAGATTTCTGAAGAAAAGGTGTAGCCTACAGTATTGTCATCACTTTTTTTAACATCACTTTTTTAACATCTAAATAAACTAAACTTTTTGTTTATGTTTTACCATTCTTGTATTTAAAAATATATATTTACAATATAGCCTATCCTCCACATAGCAGATCCAAAAACTTATGTTCACATACCTGCACATATTTGTGCCAGTACCGTATCCAGTCTGTCATCTTCTAAGGAACGGGGCTGGTGATAGCTGTGGGCTTTCTTGCTCTTCACCAAAAATGAACGAGGCATGATTTATCTCCTCTTCTCCTTCAAGCTGATCAGATAAATCCCCCCAAATCACTTGTGATCCCAGAAATCTGCGAATTTCCTGCAGGTGCTGCTGCCGTTTTGTATCCCTGAAAGGATTTAAAGCCCACTGGTTGAGATGCATGGTCATGTCAGGCTATAAGAGATTTTTGGATAAGGAGGACGCATGCGCAGACTCACCCTCCCCGTCTGCCAGGTGTTGCGCGGGACAGGTGCGGGAGGAAGCGCTCGTGCCGCCTCGCGCTCTGGGATTGGTCCACCCTAGAACAAACACGAGATCAGAGTCTCCATCTCCAGGGGGAATTAAAGCCCCATGGCTTTAATCAGGATAAGTGATACACTGCTTTATCAATGTGTTACTCTATCCCTTTGGTGTTGCACTTTTCAAGAAATGATGCAATGTGAGTTTTAATGGGATTTTTTTACAACTGCAACATGCATGTTCAGATTGCAAACTTAATCTTTTAATATGCATGTGTGGATGGACCAAAAAATGGGCTATTTATAGCCTATTCAGATTAATTTAAGATGATATTATCGATACGTTGTGTCAGTGTTTGGGCAACTTTCTGTTTCCTATACGCTCAAAGGTAGGCAACTATTATTATTTTGATAGATAATTTCTGCCTTTCAGAACTGCATATATGATGGGTTTATCCTGGTCTAAACGGCAATTTTCCACAGTTTCGTATTTCCTATAGTAACTCATATTTAGTCTGTTCTGCTTGAAACAGAAGTGCTCTTGTTCGCTTGTCACAGTCATGATTGCAGGTTGAAATACTATTGTGCACTGAACCATAGATTATCAACATCTGACATTAGACTTCTTCAGTCCGAGCCATCTATTCATATACATTTGTTATATAATCTATACACATGGATTTTGATATCCTACCGTATCCATGGCATTTACAAATCTTAGATTAGTTGTCAATTATCGTTTGTCTTTAAGGTAGACTGTCACTTTTTTATTCTGCCACGTGACAGTTGTATGGACCATATAATCATAATAATAGCCCAAACTATTTTGTATATTATAGGCCATAAAGTAACAGTGGGCTTGTAAGTGATATAGGCCTATATAAGCTATGGGGCTGATGATTATCTGCTATAATTATTCAAATGTTAGTTTAACTACTAGACAGTTTTAGCATTGATACGCGTCTCATTCCTCCCCCATGTAATCTTAATTTATGGGCATTATCATTGACAGAAGAAGCACGACCCTCACAGGAAATCAAAGCACCAGGGCCCATGTAGATTAGACACATTACCACAAGGGTTCTACATTTAGTTACTAAAGATATGCAGGAGATAAAAAAAAGATAAGAAAGAAGTCTTACAGTCTCTGATGCAAGTCTCACCACAAGGCACTGATGCCTGTCTTAAATCAGTCACGTTTTCTTCACGCTATCTTCAAGATAAGATCTTCACAGGCTACTGCAGTTATAGGTTCATTCTAAAAATCCCAAAATAATCACAGTTTTTTTATTCTTAAGTTTATCAAATATTTTAGTGTATTATGGCAGCATGTGCTTAGTATCTCATTTTTACCTTCTACATGTGACAGACTCGTATAAATTAATAGAAATGTTTTTTTTGTATGTTTTTTTTCTACTTTTTTTCTTCAGTAAAGCGTTTTCTAAATACGAGATTCAGCCTCAGTGAACGAGAATAACCACTAGTTTTATCCGACATAGTATTTAAAGGAAAGAATCTCGCCATTAGTTTAAATCTCAAATTTAAATTGCATAGACTAAGTAGTTAAAAAAATGCTGCTTAACTGATACAGTTAAGTAATTTATTCGATAACGTTTGACATGTCATCAGCTAACGCATATAATTGTGCCAGAAAATATATCAAAACCCATTCTTGTAGAAGACTAATGAATACAAAATAAAAACAGAATAGAAACAGACTAGGTTTGATAAAGTACAAACCTGAGTTGAGGTGTTAAATCTTAATAAGAAACCTCTTCAATGGGTCCCATGTGAACACTTTGCACACTGGAAGAGGGTGACTGAAGGTTCAGCATTTTAAACCAGTCACTTCCTGAACCTTTCAGCTACCAGATTCATCAGCAAATCACATTTTAAGGAAGAAAGTGAGGGTGAGCATCTCACCACAGAGAACCGCAATACATTCTTTCCAGTTTGGATAAAGCATTTCTAATGGAGGCTTATGTGTTTAATGCATGTTGTAGGACAGTGAAGTGATGAACATTCAAATACTTGAAACATTGAACGATGACATCATCAATTATATATAAGTACACCTAAATGACATTCTATTACCTACCGAATCAAGTTTTCTTCATTTACACGTTAATTATTTAAAAAATAAATTTGATGTAAATCGAATCCCCCCCCCCTCCCATACACACACACATTTACTTGGATTTCACACACTCATATGATCATTTATCAAATAGTTTATTTGTGAACTCATCACGCACAACAGTCTCACACGTTTTCAGTGTGATAATCATTCCATAGTGTTAAGGGCAGCCGGTCTGTTGATCCATCCCTACTGCAGTCCATACTGTCTGAAAGTGCCTGACCACCAAGCCTCTTCCAAGCAACTTATTCTGTTGCTTGCGATCACATTAGCACACAAAAAGTTAGCTTTGCATTCTGGTAGCTGGGGTGTTCCATCCTGGTCCTCGAGGGCCACCGTCCTGAAGGTTTTAGATGTTTTCCTGCTCCAGCACACCTGATTCTAATGAATGGGTCAATATGAGGCTTCCACAGAACTTGATAACAACTTATTCACTAGAATCAGGTGTGCTGGAACAGGGAAACACCTAAAACTGTCAGGACAGTGACCTACCCCTGTATTTACAGCATATCTGAGCATCTTAAAACCAGGCTGATATGGCTGTGGTTTGGATACAATCTGAGAAAGTCTTCGCTGGAAAACAGGGGCACTTGTTTAGTGTTGTAATAATTTAGAGAGTCCGATTGACTTGTCGATAACTGTCATTTAAAGTGACAGGAGAGAAACTCACTTGACAACAAGGCCTACGTATAAAAAGGCATGGGCTTAAGTAACATTCGACAGTGCTTCATCGCTCCACAGTGAACCTTAACTCTCTGTATTTTCACACACAACTCTGTCTGCTGTAAGACATCCCCCCTCAACAGGTATGAAGGTTCCCCAGGACAGTGGGGAAAAGCAAGGCGTGGACGTTAATAGTTTCTTGCACACGACAACATAGTTGAAGTCAAATGTTTTCCTCAGTTGATCTGGATATCCACTTGACATGAGCAGCATTACTTTTCCTCTCGTCTGGATGTAGATGATATTCACTTAGTAACATGCTCCCATAACACAGCATGCCAGGATATCGGAATAAAGTGAAATGATCTGTTTTTCCCCTCAGACAGGACTCGTCCTGCCTGCTAGATTCTTGAATGCAATCAGAAAAAAAACGTGCAAACAACTCCCCCTCTAACGGTCTCCTTAACACAACCTTCAACTTACAGAAATAAAGTCCCTTTTTTGTCTGAATCGTACAATACATTATAAACAACATATATGCAATAATTCATCATTAGATACGTATTTTCAAGTTAAAATTGAATTAAGAGGGGAGGGGCACACAATATACGAACATTTACATATGTACAGACGCAAGCTTCAAGCTGACTTACTGTGGTTCATACTAAGGCCTACAGACTCTTCAACTGTGTGGGTTGATAATGTCTTGCTTTGATGCTGGGCTTCCAGCTGGATTCATTAGTTCTACATTAGTGACACACATCTCTCTCTCGCACTTTCACCCCTTAATAGGTCACTTAGAAAAGTAGACACTTTTGTTATTGGTGTTTACCTAAAACGTTACATGACAAAAAAAAATAAAGTAAATAAAACCGATTGAATGTGACACAAACTCACAGAAATGGCCACATTTTAACCCCTGTGCGAACTTTGAGGGCCAAAATCACCCAAAACGATATCTTAACACACACACAAGCACATACCCACAAAGAGACATCTAGATCGTATGCACTTGATTTGAACGCGCACACAATTATATCTTTCTGACATTTCAGTGCCCCATTATGTGTGTAATAGTAATCCACATAATCCACGTGATCACATGGTCTCAGTGTCTCATGTTGTACCTAGTTGAGGGGCTGAGGGAGGGGCATGGCCTTATGTTTGCTTCGCTGGATAGGCTCGCTCCATCCACCAAGATAGGTCTGGGGTGCTTCCCAATCGCAAACCTGATTGGTGCTCCTCTCTGACACTGTCAATGAGCAGAGCACTGCATTGACATATTGAGCAGACAGGTTTTGGCATAAATACAACAACAAAAAAGGGACACAACAAACAAACTAACCAAAAAATAAACGGTTAAATACAAAAACAGAGGAAAAGGTGTGATTCTAACGAGATTTTTAAAAGGTGACAAGATCGATTTGGAGCATCCCTTGCTGTCAAGTCCCTAGGCCGTGCGTTCTCCCAGAGCAGCTAACCAACCCCCTGTCCCCTGTCCCCTGCGCGTCAAACCCTGCGGCCCCCTAGGGCCCCGTCACACTGAGGTGGTCTTGTGGGGGCCGTTTGAAGAAGGCACGGACAGACGCAGTCCCTCGTCCTCCTCGTCCTCACTGTCAGAGTCCCCCAGGTTGGGGTGCAGTCTGAGGCGACTGCTGCTGGTGGGCTGGGGCTCCAGGTGGGCCGGGCCCCTCACTCCGTCTTCGTCCGAGGACTGGTACGACTCGTCATCCACCACGTAGTGGTTGACGATGTGGATCCCGTCAAAAGTGGGGGGCTTGGCCACGGCCCTCTGGCCTTTTAGACAGCGGATCTGTGGAGACGAGGAGGATGGTTGTTGGACAGAGCGACAGGCTCCTCTGGGGAGTGTTCAAACACATGCTGATGAACTGTGACACACAGCTCGTGCACAAACTCACACCACAAGTTGGAGGTCACAATTTAACAGGAAGGAAATCACATGCGTTGGGATGGGGTGGGGTGGGGGGGGGGACGACACATACGCACATTCATGAGATTGATGTGGTTTCATGTTTTCAGTCAACGACCCACAAACATGGTTAGGAACATGGTAAGGGCAAAGGTGAGGGGTTGGGGGTCATAGGTCATAGTAAACATAGTCTGCTCTCAGCCACTGGGGGGAGCAGGGCCAGTCTGCCTTTTGCCAACACTCACCTGGATCAGTCTGCTTCACAAAGACAGACATGTAGAAAGAGAGGCAGTCAAAGGGCCAATTTAGAGACAGGTGGACACAAACTCACAGAAAGGGCCACATTTTAACCCCTGTGCGCTCTTGGAGGGGCCACAATCAACCCAAACTATTATCTAACACACACACAAGCACATACCCACAAAGAGACATTCAGATTGTATGTGCTTGATTTGAAAGCACACAAAATGTTATCTTTCTGACATTTCAGTGCCCAACAGGGTAAACATGTTATTAACCTGCTTTATTTCAGGGTTGAAGGTGGGGGTCTTTTGACCCTTAAGGACAGGGGGAGTTGCAGAATATGAAGGGTTAAACTAGGTTATTCACTTCCCTTTAAAATAATACACATGGCGAAGGTACTAATAGTGATTGTTTAAAGTTTTATCATGAAACGTTGAGAGGATGACGTGCCTGTATTCGCTTTGCTTAGATCGCTTGTGTTCACTCATCTACTTCTGATGTGATATTGCGTTTCCTGCTAGTACAGAAGGGGGGTCAATAGTTAACATCAGCAGAGGATGAATTCACAGGCTCGCGTTGAGCGTTGCAAGATATTTTCACCGTTTTTTTTTTTAGCTCGACTTAACCACAAACACTTCAGTCAGCATGACAAGATGGCCTCTGTGCCTTCGTCGCTGCCTGACCAACATCCCTGAGATGGGAGGTGGAACTTTAGCCATGCTCCTGAGGCTGTCTACTGTGACAGAGCACCACCTCAACACCAGCCTCTCAGGAGCACAATGCATGATTTAATGATGCTCAGCCAGGCAGCAACTCTTTTGTTGTCCTGATTACATCCTGTAAATCATTGATCTGCTAAAGGAAAACAATGTTGTTGTTTTTTTTTTTCTTTCTTCTTCTGCGCCCTTTCATTACTCTAAACCATCTAATGGTAACATCTGATTTCTGGGTGGGGGGAAAGCATCGGTGTGTAAAAGGTGACTGCAGTAAATGGTACAATCTAATCTGGGTTTGTCTCTCTTTTTACTTAGAAACAGTGGGTTGGTTGGGTTGGGTTGGTTGACAGGAAATATAGGGGGCGTAGGTAACATGTTTTTTACCTGGTGTTAACCTCAAAGTATATTTATGAACTTTCACAAAATCTACGACCCAACTGCAAAAATTCTCAACAGTTTAGGAGGATCACCCATCTCCCCTGACACATCTTTAGAAAAGGCCTCATCCAGACTTCCTACCCACCTCATTTTTCAGCTCTGATATGTGATCCTTCAGGTCCTGGATGTACTGACTCGAATCAGTGTTGTTCAGCTGACCTTGGACCTTTCCTTCCTCCTTCTGAAACGACAGCGACAACACAAGCGTCTCACACAGGCCTCGCAAACCTCCAACCCATAAGTAGATACAATCAAATATATCGCTATCGTCATTTTACGCTGTACATTGAAATTGGATGCCCGAAAAAATAAATTTGAAACGTTTATAAATAAGATACACATTTTGTAAAATAACATTTAAAATGTTAATAAAATAAGATCAAATGTGGTGAAAAAGATTACAATTGTAGCAAAGCGATAGAGATATCAGGAAAATGAGATAAAAATGTCAAAGGATTCAGGTTATAAGTTAAACACACACACATACACAACACAGTCCACATACTGCAAAACTCCCTAAAATGCACTTTAAAAAGTTTGAATTTTGCACTTAAAACCTTTTATGTAGACCGTGCAGAAGGGATGGGTATGACTCACTCATGGCTTAAGTCAAGCTAAGGTTTACCCTTTCACAGAAGCCTTACCTATGAAGACATCTGAATCTGAATCCCTACTGAAACTACATGTAGGAGTGTCTGTCTGTGGTACCTACAGCTTCATCACTGGAAAAGCAGTATCACAGAGGATAAATATAGAGGTGGCAGCTAACAGTCAGAGATAAGAGAGGAAACCAAACGCTCCATAATGTCGTTTGAGTTTGATTTCCTCCCGAGGGTTCAGGGATGAAGGGGCCAGTATCTCCGTTTAACAGCCAGAGCTCTCAAGCTGTTCAGCTCCTTCACTGAGCACATCTGGTACAGCCGACCATCAAAATCACTCCCCTCAGAAGGGCAAAAACAACACAAGCAACTAAATCTACAGGGAGTGGAGGCAGAGGGGTGCAGGCAGGCTGGTTAACCACAGACAAAACAAGGCTGGAACAGGGACAGAAAAGGAGAAGGTGGTGGGGAAGGGGTGAGAGAAAACGGCCCCTCAAAATATACATGGGGGATTTCAATTCCTGTGGTGGAGGTTATATGAAGGGTGCAAGCTCCTGATAGGCCTCCGACAATGAGATCTCGGCAAACATCTTTCTTCCAAGAATCTGTGTTTTTCTTGAGGTTTTACCCCCCCTCCCCTCCCCCCCCTCCCCCTCAGTAGTGATAAGGGTGAGGCGGTTAGTTAGACTTCCTCATGTTGAGCTGAGTGAATCACCAGGTGTCATGGCTGGGGCCAGGGACGTCAAACGTCTAAGTAATGGCTTCCTGGTCTGTCACCATGGCAAACGTGCCCACAAGACTGCTGTCCTTTGGAGGCACGCAAGTCACATGGTCTCTCATTGGTCAACGTTGTGTCTACAGGAACTACAGTGAAATGGTTAAATACAGAAGTAGTATTGATTATATTGTAGTGAAGATCTGTTGGGGAGTCCGGTGGCCAAGTGGTTAGGGCCTCAGGCTGGGCATCAGAAGGTTGCCATAACTTTGAATCCCGGCTGTGCCAACATGATGTTGTGTCCTTGGCCAAGGCACTTCACCCTACTTGCCTCAGGGGGGGATGTCCTTGTACTTGTTGTTAGTTTCTCCGGATAAGAGCGTCTGATAAATGACTAAATGTAATGTAATTGTATGGACTTATCTGGGCACTTTAGATTCAGATGCACCCACTCTGTAACACTAGCATTCACATCTGGTTCCCGAAAACTTCTACTATTTATCCTAAGACTATTATGATAAAAAAAATTATGAACACGACTTTAACTGCAACTGAAAAAGAACCAGCAAGCAAAGTATAAAAACAGGAACTAGACCTGTTTCTGTGAAAGATTAGTCAGATTTGTCAGAAAAAAAGGCCTTCGTGGAAAAGCAAACAAACGCGTGTCAATATTCAACGATCCGATCATTATCTTAGATAAACACTTTCACTAATTACAACCTCTGACACGTCTCTCCAATCACACACCCCCCAAAAAATAATTTAACGACTCTATGTGTTGCTGTGGTGCGTGATATCCCTCAGCATGTCAAGATCCAACACTGCCAATCAAGCCAGTGGCCTATGATTCTAGCAGTAGTGTTAACAGGAAGTGGTTTGTTATCTTGAAGTGGAGATGGAGATGTGCTGGCTGGAATCACCGTGATCACGATGGATGCGGCTTGTTTATAAACACCCCAAACATGACCAGATATAAAGGACCCTTTTTGATGGTGGTGGGGGGGGGGATTAACATGCAGCTTCTTCTAACCCGGTCTGAGGTTGTCAGTGTAGGCAGGCAGTGGAGAGATCATGGGACTCCAAGATGTCACCTTTCTGCTTCAGGAGGGGAGAGAAGCTCTTCTTTCAGCTTCTCCTGTCAGCTGTGCCTGGGCGCAAGGTTTCCACGCATCACCAGAAAGGGTTTGTCGAATCCATACCCCCCCCCCTCCCCCCTCGCTGGGCCCTACCAAACTATCAACCCTTAACCCTGAGGTAGAACTGTACTTTGGTCACCAACCACAGACCTAAAGCAGCCTAGTGAACACAGACTCCAGAAGACAGCAGTGAGTCTTTACTATGTGGAGCTGGCCAGCCACATAACCGCATCTGCATCTGCAGAGAAGGCAGCAGTGCTATGATCTAGTGTCAGCTATGTTGTTGCTGAGGTACCTAGTAACTAACCTCAGACCACACAGTGTGTGTGTGTGTGTGTGTTGTGTGTGTGTGGGTGTGTGTGTGTGAGTGTCTGTAAGGTCTGAAACTAAGGAACAGGTCATTCGTCTTTCTTTCAGTTTTCTATATCTGACGATGCATAGTGTTTGTGTGTGTGTGGGTGCATTCTGTCTAACACTTGTTCGCTCTCGACAGCAAACCCATTAAGACAGAATGAAGGGACTCATTTAGCTGATATACACAACATCCACAGTTGATTTCTCGCGAAGACGGAGAATCACAGCCAATCTCGGCTGTTACCCCTGACATTACCACCCCTCCACCCAGCGCTGTCACACATGATAAAAAAACGCTGTGCTCGATGTGTCCATTCCTAAATCTATGTTCACCGCGCTCAAACGCATGCACAGGTGTGTCCAGAATATGTCCTTCATTAGTGAACATCAGGAACCTCAGGTCGTTATTGTTGAGGATCACAAAGCTGCTTAGATCAAATTAGATTTCACCTTAATTTCCATGAAGAAAATTAGGCATCTTCACCTGGCCCTTATTGGCTGATGTGAGGTCCCTTGTATCCAAGCAACTGTTTCTTAGTCCCCCTACACACACACACACTGTACACACTGTACACACACACACACAAACATACATACATACAAACATACATACAGACACCTTTTCTTGTGTTATGTTTGACACACCCCACCTCCTTCCTCACACCAACGCAGAAACCCAGAATAGGCAGAGCCTTCTCTATGGTCATACCTTCCTGTGAGGGCGGTCTCTGAAAGCTAGCAGTGAACTCAAAACTCAGTCTGTTTGGAAAAATAAGTTGTAGTTTTGTGTTTAAACTGTTGGCCCAGCATGTGTTTGTTTGCATGGTAGTGTATGTTTGTGTACTGTGTGTGTGTACAATGTGTGTGTGTGTGTGTACTGTGTGTGTGTGTGTGTGTACTGTGTGTGTGTGTGTGTACTGTGTGTGTGTGTGTGTACAATGTGTGTGCGTACTGTGTGTGTGTGTGTACTGTGTGTGTGTGTGTGTACAATGTGTGTGTGTGTGTGTACAATGTGTGTGTGCAGTGTGTGCGTGCAGTGTGTGTTTACAATGTGTGTGTTCGTACAGTGTGTGTACAGTGTGTGTGTGTGTGTACAGTGTGTGTGTACTGTGTGTGTGTGTGTGTGTGTGTGTGTGTGTAGTGTGTGTGTGTACAGTGTGTGTGTATACAGTGTGTGTGTGTACAGTGTGTGTGTGTGTGTGTGCAGTGTGTGTATACAGTGTGTGTGTACAGTGTGTGTGTGTACAGTGTGTGTATTGTTTGGCAGTGGAGTGTGTGGGTAGCATTACCTGGATCTCCAGTTCTGAGATGTGTTGCTGCAGTTCAGCCATCGCAGCGATGTTGTCTGCCTCCCTCAGTCTCACGGCCATCACCTCCTCCTTGCTCTGCAGCAACAACAGAAGCAGTCACACTGTGACTCCAGGCATGGACACGCAGCTGTTTCAGAGCTGCTTTCTGCAGTGAGACTGAGCTGCGCTGAGCTGCAGAGCTGCTGATAGAGCGGAGCTCTGAGCACTGATGCTATCGCTGACTGTAACCAGCAGAAGAATAAACAGCTTCCTTTTTCTGAACCTGGATATTGATCTGCCAGGAAAGCAACAACCAGATCAAGCAGATTTCATAACCCAGCAGCAAATCACTGATTAGGAACATTTTCCAGTTGAAAAATTGCCTGATTTCAGTCTGCTGCAAAGCCAGCTAGGCTTTATTGGGGGGGTGTGGGGTGTGGTGGTGTGTGTGTGTGTGTGTGGACACTGTAGTCTGCCTGAAGCACAGATGCAGTTGTGAGCAGTGTTAGGGTGGGGGGGCCCTGGGCTCCCTGGCTGTGCAGGGGGGGGTCACTGCAGGGGGCCCTGCAGGCTGTTACCTTGCACTCGATCTCAGCCTGTTTGCGTTTAAACTCCTGCAGCTGAAGCAGCAGACTCTTGTTCTGATTGGTCAGCACCTCCAAACGCTCCTGAAAGACTCGGCCCTCCTGCTCCGCCCGGCGAAGCTGGTTGCTATGGATCTGGTTCTGAGTGGCACAAGAAATAAATCATGTGTAAGACTCCAAAATACATCTGATTTGTTAATCAGGTTCCAGCACAAGCAAGAACATAGAGAAGACATTATTTGCTGAACAAAAACGTCATAGGAAGTCAGGGTGTGTCGACTGCACGGTGTATGACTGGCGCCCTCTGCTGGCTGCAGTTAGACAATGCACCTCGCGTCCCCATTGAGTCACACTGATTCAGGACTTTAATTCAATGCACGGCTGTGGGAGCTGGGGGGAGGGGGGGGTGGCCGGGGGGGCAGCTGTGACCTCTGACCTGTGTCTCCATCTCCAGCATCCTCTGTCGGCCCTCCCGGAGCTCGGCCAGAGCCTCGGCCTCCCTCAGCCTGGCGCTCATCAGCTCGTCCTGCAGCTCACTCACGGCGTTCTTCCGTGGGGCGTCCTTCCAGCGGCCTGCCGTGCGAGCCAGGTGGCGCTGTGGAGCCGGGGGGGGAGAGGGTTTGGCTGGCCTTGTGTTTTCAGCTGGACAGCAGCTGTAGTGTGTGTGTGTGTGTGTGTGTGTTCAGAAGGCTCTTTACCTGCCAGTGTTCCTCCAGATCTCTGACCTGCTGCCTCAGCTCCTTCAGGCCCGTCACAGCCTCCGCCTCGCGCAGCTTCACCCCGATCAGCTCCTCCTGGAGCCTCACCACGTTACTCTCATCTGGCAGAGACGTGTTCCTCTGGAGGGGGGAGGAGGGGGAGGGGACAGCATGCCTGTGAGGGGGGCTAGTTCCTGACCTCTGGGGGTGACAGGGTCTGCGGGGGGGGGGCGCTCACCTTCTCGATGTCCAGGATCTTGTCCTGCATCTCCTTCAGGGCACACTGGGACTCGGCCTCTTTCAGGCGAGCCTGGATCAGCTCCCTCTCCAGCTGCAGGGTGAAGTCCTCACTGTAGCGGGGGCTCCCCTTCTACAGGAGGGGAGGGAGGGGGAGGAAGAGGGGGAGGAAGAGGGGGAGCCAGTTAGGATGTGACTTGATGCGTTAACACACTTGTTGTCATGTCTCTTACTTCAGTCTCTGGGCTAAACAGACGATCATGCTACAATACTGTGCGGTCCAACTGCATTAGAAACACGTATTGATCGTCTTGGCCTGCTTGCATGTTTATTGTTTCCACAACATGGATGATGCGGGGTAGTGCGTGCTGTAAGACCCCCCCCCCCCCCCCCCCCCCCCCCACCGAACACTACATGCGTGTCTGACAGCAGCTCGCTCTCCACGTGTCGATCCCTCTTATGTAAAACAGCACTTTCATATTCATTACACCCATTATCTCATAATGAATCTCTCACGGCTGCCATTAATAATAGAGTGTCGTCCTCTCTTGGATGCCTGGTCAATGTCTGTGCATCCACACAGCCGTGTTCAGCACCTATCACCATCCTCCAGCTCATTACGTATTCATGATCCTCTTCCTGGGGATGTGAAAGAAGCGGCTCCTATTGCTGACTTTGCTGGCTGGAACAGTGTGTCCCGATTTGAAGCGATGCATGCCTGATGTGTCGTTACGTCAAGAGAGACCGAACTAAGGAGGGGGTGGAGAGGATCTATCCAGTGTCGTCTGTGACAAGTGATTCAGTTGCTAGGCAACGTACGCACTTTCGCTGCAGGAGTGGAATAACCACATTGAGAGGTAAACAAATGTAAATAGAAAACGACACAAAAAACATCCACACCGCTAAGGAATATGTTAAAAGTTACAGATATTAAACCTTGCAACGTCATGACAAATGACGTTACAACACAAACCACTACAGCTGAAACCACCCCCCCCCCCCCCTGAAAACACCATTAGGATTTTCCATCACAAGCTGTCGCTTCCCTCTCCAGTGGGCAGTGAGTTCCCTCCCTGAGCCAGCTGGAGGAGGGCCTGCCTGTGAGCCCCTCCTCCCTCCAGCAGGGGGCAGCGTGGCCCCTCCTTACCGCTGGCTGCTGCTGGGGCTGGCGGAGCTGGCTGATGACGCTCAGGGCCTGCTCCAGCTGAGTGCTGGCGTCCTCGCTCTGCTGCCTGACCACGGCCAGCTCTCGCTTCACCAGGTAGCTCTCCTCAGCTTCCTGGGCTCTAGTCACTTGTCCCTTGGGACATAACCAACCAGGAGGGAGGGGGGGGGGAGGGAGGAGGGGAGGGTGGGTGAGCCCGGGGTGTTTGGAAGAGGGCAGGCAGATCGATGTGGTAAGAGATTTAGTTTTGGAAACCGCATGCCGTTTTTTTTTCTCTCTTTTTTTTCCTCTTTCTTTCAAAAGCTTCTCGAGATTCGTTAGTTTGGCCTTGATTGACAGTACGAGGATTTATCTTGGTACGATACTGTCTAGATATGAGATTATACATGCACTTCTTACTTCTCTGTGATTTGTAAAAGGGATTGAAAATGTTCTACTTGTATTTAATTGTATTCTTATTATTTACTTTCCTGTACAAAAATAGCAATCATAAGCATGCAAAGCTAAAAGGGATAAAGAAAATCTGAGAGAAAGGCACGGGTAGAGTAAGGAAGAGAGGATAAGAAGAAATAAAGATTATACCTGGATCAATCTATCTGCCAAGGAAGCACTTTCCTACAAAAACAGAAACATGAAGAAAAGCGTAGAGGGAGAGAAACCAGACAGGGCAGTTTAGAACACAAATACAAAAGAGACACTTGATTTATCTGGAAAGAAAATGCAATGTACTTTTCCCATCCTCCTTATGAAAACGTTTATATTTTATTTGGTTATGTTATGTTATTTTTCAGGAGGTTAGAAAAGTAACATGGCTTTTAGGTGTGCGTGAAGTGAGGTGGTGACGAAGAGAAAGTTAGTGGTGTTGGTGATGACATGGGGACAGATTTCAGACGGGCAAAGCGGAGGGCAGCTAGCCACAGACAAACAGCACAGTCAGCGTGGTTAGAGATCATGCTTTTGTTGTTGTTGTTACTTGTTTTAAAACAGCCACTTTAGATATCTTTCAATGTTGTTACGTCGAGTTTTCAGGGAAAAACGTTCAAATGGTTGGAGTTAGTCGTGTTCAGAGGAGTGAGTGGCTGGAGGTGTTTGGGGGGGTTTGGAAGACAGCTGTCTTGGAAGCGACACTGTGACGTGAGTGGGTTAGACCTTCAGACTGGGGGGTTCTGTTGGTGCCTGCATGCTTTCCTCTGCCCAGTGGAACCTGCGGCCATGCGTGGCACCATGCGGCCATGCGTGGCACCCTGATGAGACCAAGCGAGCAGAGCTGCCACCATGCAGCGTTGCATGCACTCACATCCGACAGGATGCAAAACGGAGAGAAGAGGGCGTGTCCTCTCGCGCACGAGTTAACCTCCTCACATTCCATCAAGCCGCCGGCAGACGCTGCTCCGGTTAGTCGTGTCAAGTCCCCCCCCCCCTGCTACCCCCCCCACCCAGCATGACAGCCAGCCACTCTCGCTCCTCCAGAGCCGATCTCCGCTTTACAAAGTCAACCACATCGCACAAGAACACATTCTCTCCCTCCAGGTAGAGGGAAGACCACTGGCTGATCCACCCCAGCTCAGCCCAGGAGATGGATGCATGTCATGGATGGATGGATGGTGGATGAAGACAGTGGTGGTTTATTGTGGATGGTCTTGTGTGAACGCGTTTGACAGAGGGAGGACTTTGCATCACGTGATACAGAGGGCCCTCGGTTCAAATCCTCCCCCCCTCCACCCTGGCCTACCCTCCATGACCTCTCTGCTGCACACTCACTTTCTCCAGCGTGTCGATCCTCTGTTTCAGCAGGCGGTTCTCAGTACGCAGCCTCTGGGGAAGGAGGGACACAGCATCACCTACTGCTGCAGCCAGGCATGGCTGGCCTCTCATCGCTCTCTGGAGCTGAGAGCAGCACGCTCACATCCTCTCACCTTAATCTCCATCTGCTCCTCCATCTCCTTGGTTTTGATTGTAGTGTATTCTTTTTCTAGCCTAAGCACAAGGTAGTAGAAATAAAGATTTTTAAACCAATCGGTGAGCGGTCTCTGCGCTCCTAACCAGGCGGACGAATCCCAAACTAGAGGAAGTGTTTACTTCTTCATCTTCTTGGCGTTGTACTTGACTTGATAGGCAGCCTGGATCACCTTGTCTGGCCCGCTGTCCAGCTGTCGAGGTATGACCTTCTGAAAGTGCTGAAAGAGGAACGCCAAACGCACGATAAGGCTTCCATCCCTTCTCTTCCAACTGCCATTGTTCGCTCGCTGTTAAAATGTGTTTTGGTCGCTGTGAGGTCTGGTACCTGTAACATTCCCTCCATATCCAGCTGGACGAGTTCTGTCTGGTTCATCTGTAAGATGGCCAGACCCACTCGAAACACGATCTCCAGACCCTGAGAGAAAAACAGCAGCGATAAGCTGGGACCACAAACAGGAGCATTACTGGGTCAGACGTTTCAAAGAGCATTCGCCCCCAGGAAGACGGGCACATTATATGATGACTTTGTTACGCAAGTCACTAATGGAAGATTATAGGTTGTTAATGAGGAGGGCACTCTAGTCCAATACTGTTCAGTTCTTACTTCTCACCAACAGGGGGCACCAATGGACAGCATGTATTCATTTAACTCGCTTGTGAGTCACACTGTTAACACAACACACCGGAACATTCCTGTGGTGAAGAGTTCAGGACGGGGGCGAGCGAGGACGCCGTCAACTCTCTCTCACCTCGCACATGAAGATGTCGAATATCCTGGTGGCCACGGGCAAGGGGAAGGAGGTGAGGAAGATGGTGAGGAACCAGGAGGACGCGTACATGGAGGTGTGGAAACTTTGGGCTTGGAAGTGAAGGTGGAGTTCAGGGAGATGCTCCTGGGAGAACAAGGGGGCGGAGACTGTGAGAAGGGGCGGAGACACACCAGGTCGACCAGGGGAGATTTATGTTTAAACTACTTTTTTCCCTCTTTTTTTTTCCTCTCAGAAGTATACTGTGTTAGTTATCAGGGTCGTAACATCACGGCTGAAGGCCTAACTCAGTATGGTGGAGGAATAAGAGTCAGACTGTTGCTTCGGCCTGTGAAAGGTCCTACCTGGATCATACATTCAAACTGGTACATGCAGAGTCCCAGCTCAGCCATGCTGGGTTTGAAGAGCTCTCTCAGTCTGTAGTCCTGCATTAGCTTCACAAACACACAGAACGCCTCTTCCTCTGGCATCTGGGAAACAAAAAAAGAGGCAACTTTTTAATAAATCAGCCGTTCCTACAAATTCCCTCATTTACACCGTGCAGATAACCTGCAGGATCCAATGTGATTGGTTGTCTGCCATGTGGTTGCCGGGCGGATTACCTGCATGAGCAGCAGTCCGACAATGAAAGCACTTCCTTGACAGTAACCAACCTCTCGGTCCACCAGGGAATAGGCCTTGGAGGAAACAGGAAACAATCTTCAGCAATGAGTCACGAGAGTTCCAGATAAATAAAGAGGGGAGAAGCTCCCAGCTCAGGGCTTTCTGAGGTCAGACTGTCGACTCAACCCTTCTTAACAACCTCGTGTTCAGGCAATTCAGCACATTGTAATGGTTCTACCTCAGAAATAGAACTCTATAGCGTTCCTGCCTAACAAAGCCCTCTCCTCTTCCTCCTCAAGCCTCACTCCTCCTCACTACTCCTCCTCCTCTCCTCTTCCTCCTCAATCCTCACTCCTCCTCACTACTCCTCCTCCTCTCCTTACCCCTCCTCAATCCTCACTCCTCCTCACTCCTCCTCCTCCTCCTCTTCTTCTCACCCCTCCTCAATCCTCACTCCTCCTCACTCCTCCTCTTCTCCTCACTCCTCCTCCTCCTCCTCTTCCAGAAACATCATGTCTTTGCGCTCTGAAAGCTCACTGAGAGCGTTCACCTTCATGACGTTGAAGAGGACTTCCTGTCCCGAGCTGTCTTTCTCCTTGAAGAAGTCGTGCTCAGGGTAGGTGCGAGCGATGTCCCTCCGGATGAGCTTCTCGCAGGGCGACGTCATCTTCAACAGCTCTGAGTACTGCTCTTTGATGGGCATGTTCTGGGCATCGCACAGCAGCTGCCAAACTATCGCCCTGAAATGGTGAGGGATCCCTTTCCTGACTAGATCCTGTTTAGAGAGAATGAACCAAGACGGCTTCATGAGCACCTGAGGGGTCAGGTGGCAGAGTGGTTAGGGTGTCAGGCTAGTGATCAGAAGGTTATCAGTTCGATTCTAGCTGTGACAACATGACGTTGTGTCTGTGGGCAAGGCATTTAACCCCTACTTGTCTCTGGGGGGGGGGGGGGGGGTAATATCCCTGTACTTGCTGTAGATTACACTGGATAAGAGCGTCTGATGAATGAGATGTTCTTTTGCATATTTGAAGAGTGGCTCATGCAGTTATGACTTTGTCTCGAAGTTTGGGTGAATAGATCTATAAAAGCACTATGTGGTGTTGTGACTTAGATCCTTCTGGCCGCCATGTTCCTGTGTTCCCCCAGCACAGCGTGTACCTCAGAGCTTTTTGACTAAATATAATGTTGTCAGTGAGGAGCTCTGCAGAGTAGAATGATTCTTTAGCATATTATCGCTGAGGAGACTCCATTAAGCTATTTCCACTAGTGAGAGAGAACATGGGCTTGTGTGTGTGTGTGTGTGTGTAAGATCTGGGCAGGGTGTGTGTGTGTGTGTAAGATCTGGGCAGGGTGTGTGTGTGTGTGTAAGATCTGGGAAGGGTGTGTGTGTGTGTGTGTGTGTGTAAGATCTGGGCAGGGTGTGTGTGTGTGTGTGTGTAAGATCTGGGCAGGGTGTGTGTGTGTGTGTAAGATCTGGGCAGGGTGTGTGTGTGTGTGTAAGATCTGGGCAGGGTGTGTGTGTGTGTGTGTGTGTGTAAGATCTGGGCAGGGTGTGTGTGTGTGTAAGATCTGGGCAGGGTGTGTGTGTGTGTGTAAGATCTGGGCAGGGTGTGTGTGTGTGTGTAAGATCTGGGCAGGGTGTGTGTGTGTGTGTGTGTGTAAAATCTGGGCAGGGTGTGTAAGATCTGGGCAGGGTGTGTGTGTGTGTGTGTAAGATCTGGGCAGGGTGTGTGTGTGTGTGTGTGTAAGATCTGGGCAGGGTGTGTGTGTGTGTGTAAGATCTGGGCAGGGTGTGTGTGTGTGTGTGTGTGTAAGATCTGGGCAGGGTGTGTGTGTGTGTGTGTGTGTAAGATCTGGGCAGGGTGTGTGTGTGTGTGTGTGTAAGATCTGGGCAGGGTGTGTGTGTGTGTGTATAAGATCTGGGCAGGGTGTGTGTGTGTGTGTGTGTAAGATCTGGGCAGGGTGTGTGTGTGTGTGTATAAGATCTGGGCAGGGTGTGTGTGTGTAAGATCTGGGCAGGGTGTGTGTGTGTGTGTAAGATCTGGGCAGGGTGTGTGTGTGTAAGATCTGGGCAGGGTGTGTGTGTGTGTGTGTAAGATCTGGGCAGGGTGTGTGTGTGTGTAAGATCTGGGCAGGGTGTGTGTGTGTGTGTGTGTAAGATCTGGGCAGGGTGTGTGTGTGTGTGTGAAGGAAGGTCTGGGCAGGGTGTGTGTGTGTGTGTGTGTCTCCCAGATGCTGAACTCATCAGACCAGATGTAGTGATCCACCCACACTGCCTTGCAGCAGGGGATCTCTCTGCCCTGTCAGGAGGTCAAGCCAGACAAGGCCAGGCCTTGTGTTGGAACAATACACCCTCCTATCTGAGAGAAAGCTGTGTTCCCCTGCTCACAGCTCACTCTACACTCCTGGTACCCCCTTCTCTGCTTCCCACAGCTGGGACATGGGGCTCTCACACACACACGCAAGCGGAAACTTGAGAATTACACACACACTCGTGAATACGGCTAGAGAAACGCGCTAGGTTGCCGCTCTGCTGTGTGTTCGCACGGGGACGACTTGCAGAGGGGAGAAAAGCTTTCTAGGAAGCTAGATTCTGAGATGTTTTAGGAATCTAAATGACTGCATTTGTTTAAGAGGTCTTCTGACTAAGAACAAAGAATCAGCTGAGTTTGCTCCCTCTGGCAGCAAAAAGATAGGAAAGAGAATTATAAAGATTTGTTAAGGACTTGACGTGATATATCATAAATCTTTTTTCTATGACTAAGATCTGTTTGCATGCTAACGATCGGCATTTATTTTAATAGCGTGGAGCACAGTTCCACTGAACACCAGCGTGAGGCGCTGTCCGCCAGAACCTCTTGGCTAACCATCGCCCCTAAATTTAGACTCAAACTCATGCGTCAGGTACAAGGACAACACAACCACCATCGCTCTGGTTAACCTTGCTCCTGTACAGATAACGCCCCTCTCTGAGCCTGCGATGTATCCTTCCACACCAAGGCCACTTCCAACATAATCCCCACAGCTCACATTAACCCCCGGGAGTCGATTAACCAGTGTAATCACGGTGTCACGGCCGAGGTGTTGCAGTAAGCTGGTCGTTCACGATGCCGCCGGGAACGAGAGCTCACCTTCAGCTGCTTCTCCTTCTTCTTGCGGACGTCGTCCCACTCGTTGACGATGCGTCCCCACAGGATCCAGGTGTCTTCCTCCAGGTGGGACAGGTTGGACGAGGCTGAGGAGCTGGACACCAGAGAAGAGCCGCTGTTCCTCCTGGAGCCATTCACTGAACGCAGGGACTTACAGTCCGTCTCCAGCAACCTGCTCAGGCACACGCACACAGACACACACACAGACAAGACACACACACACAGACACACACACAGACAGACACACACACAGACACACACACACAGACACACACACACACAGACAAGACACACACACACAGACACACACACACACAGACACACACACAGACAAGACACACACACAGACACACACACACACACACACACACACAGACAAGACACACACACAGACACACACACACAGACAAGACACACACACACAGACACACACACACACACAGACACACACACAGACAAGACACACACACACAGACACACACACAGACAAGACACACACACACAGACACACACACACACAGACACACACACACACAGACACACACACACAGACACACACACACACACACAGACACACACACACAGACAAGACACACACACACAGACACAGTCACACAGACACACACACACAGACACACACACAGACAAGACACACACACACAGACACACACACAGACAAGACACACACACACAGACACACACACAGACAAGACACACACACACAGACAAGACACACACACACAGACACACACACACAGACACACACACACACACAGACACACACACACAGACAAGACACACACACACAGACACACACGCACACAGACACACACACAGACAAGACACACACACACAGACACACACACAGACACAGTCACACAGACAAGACACACACACACAGACACACACACGCACACAGACACACACACAGACAAGACACACACACACAGACACACACACACACAGACACACACACAGACAAGACACACACACACAGACACACACACACACACAGACACACACACACAGACAAGACACACACACAGACACACACACAGACAAGACACACACACACAGACACACAGACAAGACGCACACACACAGACAAGACTCACACAGACACACACACACACACACACACACACAAGGAGGGAGCTGTCAGAACTACTCTAGAGCTAGTAAACACATGTCTTATCCGGTCTCTAAGCTGATGTGATGGAAGGGGTCGTTACAGAGGCGAGGAACAGGAAGCAGAACGTCTCTTCCTGGTCCTGAGTGACAGAGCATGTCCAGCACTGGACACCACCTCGCAGAGCAACATCAAAGACTGAGTGCATTAAACAGAGCATCCATTAGGAGTTCTTCAACCACTACAGTTTGTCTGTAGCTCTATCAGCATGTGAGTTTCACCTCAAACGCTGTCTGGGTAAGAAATAAGCGAGGCCGTGCATTAATCTGAAGAGTTCTGGCAGAGGAGCCCGCTCAATATTCTGGTGCCGTGCTAAAAATGGAACAGCAGATTTAAGAAGCCTGCGCTTCCAACAAGGAGCATTAAGCCCAAGGCTTCATGACAGGTACAGCACTGCAGCAGCACCAAATCCCCCTTCCTCCTCCAGAAAATCTACATCTATGGATCCCACCTACAGCGAATACCCAACAGCTAAGTGGGTCAACACACGTCCAACGTTATACTGTTGACATGTTTGAAAGGGCTCTAAAAATTGTGCTGTGGGGTGGGGGGGTGGGGGTGGGGGGGTGGGGAGCGCCGTGCTTATCTGGTCTTGAACGTTTTGACATGTCACCATGTGGATTCGTCAGGACCAGCTGAGGTGCCAGAGAGAGGGACAGGCCTCCCAGCCCACACAGCAGAGACTGCAGATGCTCCACAAAAGACACGAAACCTGATCTCGGAAAAAGAAGACGAAGAGAAGAAAAAAACAAAAAAGGAAAAAGAGCTGAGGGCCTAGCGACTTCACACACAGAGACCTCCGACTGGATAGGGTTGCAGACGAATGTGGGTCACCGGGGGAAGGAGGCTGGATGGAGGGACAGACTGCTAGCAGATCGCTGGAGGGCTTTTCCCCCTGTCTGTCTGCACTGGAGGAAGCCTGAGCACAAACCAGCGTTAAGGAGGGAGATCCAGTTAATGCCGGCAACAGACTTACTGAAACAGAATAATAACACGTCCCAGTGGCTTCGTGTGTGTTTGCTGTAAACCGATCAACCACTTTGTTCCACTTCCCACTGTTCTACATGTCATTGTATGCAGATAGAGTGAAAGGGTCATAGATTTACACTGGAGGATTATCATCCAGCACATCAAAAAGGGTGGTGGGATCACTTAAGAAACAGCAGAGCCAGTTTATTGATCTACCCACATTTACATTAGCAAGACCTCAGCCTGCTGAAACCAGACAGTCCAGAGAAACATCTCCCCATGTTCATGTCCACAGATCACCCAGAACCTGGTTCTTTACATTTAAAGAATAATAAGTAGCCTAATTCATGCCAAACTTGTGAACTGAACTCACATTTGAACTCAGCAAGTCAGCAGTGAAGCACGTTGCTTCAACTTTGCTAATAATTTACTAGTATCCAAACAGAAAGGTTTTTTCTTTGCTTTTCTCTCTCACAGAGAACGCCACCAACAAACAAGACAAAAACAACAGGAATATCTCGAGCAAATCCAACTAAAAGAGGAAATGAAAACACGTAGCACTGCGTAACAAGGATAATGATGAAAACAGACACATAAAGAGAGATCTAACGTTGCCCTCGACAAATGACAAACACGTGACATGTTGTCGTGTTGTGTTGCACATCGCTGTCTGTAAACGAGAGAGCACGTGCTCAAACAAGAAGCCTGTAAGGGAAAGGTCTGCACTCCATCTTACCAAGAGAAGTTCATGGTGCTTCAGTCATCTCTCTCTCGCTCTCTCTCTCTCTCTTCCCTGAACCTTCCGGAGAATGTGGCTGGGATCTGGGCTGCTGTAGGGACTGAGGCCCAGATCTCCCCTGCATGTTTACTGACTCTCTCTCTCTCTTTCTCGCTCTCTCCCTCTTATCTGCCCTGCTAGGTGCAAAGGGCCCTCTCCAAACACACACACACACACACACACACACTAGTCTGGGCATCACATAGGTGGGGGTCATGTGCAGTAGTTTAGAGCGGTGGGCTAGTAATCAGAAGTTCTCCGGTTTGAACTTCGGCTGTGGCAACATTAAGTTGTGTCCCTGGGCAAGGCACTTCACCCTACTTGCCTCAGGGGTGAGTGTCCTTGTCCTTGCTGTAAGTCGCTCTGGATAAGAGCGTCTAAATGTAAATGTGAAATGAATCATTAGCTGGGACATTGCCTCGATCTCACGGTGTGTTCAGGCAACACGTGATTTGCGATGCGCCCCGATCGATCAGATTGTCGGTACCTTGTCAAAGCCTAAACATCACCCACAGCAAACAAGCCTTGGAGAACAGGTGTACAGAGTTCAAAGGTTATCTGTGTAGTGGATTCGCTACACAAATAACATTCGTTCTGAACATGGGCTTTGGCCTAGGTCTAGATAAACCTGGCACTTCCTGTGTGTGATGTGACAGATCAGGAAGTGATGTCAGTCAGGGGGTGGGAATAACAAAGCTCAGCTGTGTGCCTACTCAGAGGGGGGGGAGGCAGGGGTCAAAGCTCAGGCTGGGGGGTCAAAGGTGACAACAGCTTCTGTCAGGTTTTTGTAGAGTAGAGGAACACACTTTAATCTGCTCTTTCAGGAAGGGACATTGACATGTGTGTGTGATGTGATTAAGAAAATGGCACGAAATAAAGAAAGAAAGAGGCAGGTGGACAGTTTCTGCTCCAATCAGGGCCTGACTGATCTGATCACATGACACACATGTCAGGAAAAGGCCAGGAGATTAAAAAGAAAAACATCTGGGGTTGAATCAGGGAGTCGTGCTCAGGCAGCGTGTCCAGTCAGAAGGGGGAGGGGGCGTGGGGGGGGGCTGTCAGTCTTGATACAAGACCACGTCTCACTCACTCACCCACTCACTTCTGCTGCTTCTGCTAGCCACCCTCATTAGCCATGCTCATTAGCCACCCTCATTAGCCATGCTCATCGCTGCTCTTTTGAAGCACTTGTAGTCTCAAGAAGCCAAAGATAAAACTGTAAAACCCATCTGGTAAAAAGACAAGCTTCTGGAACAATCAGAGGAAAATTGGATCCAAAATAATTGGATCTACTGTTAAAATGAAATCTGACAGTTTGTATAGTCATGTGGCTGAGCGGTTAGGGAATCGGGCTGGTAATCAAAAGGTACCTGGTTCAAGCCCTGGTCCTGCCAACATGACGTTGTGTCCTTGGGCAAGGCACTTCACGCTCCTTGCCTCAGGGGAGAATGTCCCTGTACTTGCTCTGGATAAGAGTGTCTGCTAAATGACTCAATATAAATGTATACAGGTTTATTGCACTTAAACCTGGTAACATACGTGCAAAATGACTGATCTTCTCAACCCAGGAAGACAGTTGTTTTTGCTGTTGAGGAAGAAGTGAGAGGGAGAACATTCAGATCTCCAGACCTCCTCTGCAGCTAACAGGAGCAGCGTCCCCCGTCTCTAAACCTCTCCACCACTGTTTCCATGTCAACCGCAAAGATTGCACTTTAAAAACCAGGGAGAGACCCTTAGAAGGGAGGAGAATTTCCAGGGGCCAATCAAGGGCAACAAACACACTTGAATCCAGCAACGGTTTCGGTTTGGTACAATTTGCTGAGCCACATGACTCCCTATCATATAGGATATAGGATATAGGGACTCCGCACCTTAGCGTTACGTGAGTTGAACCACTTACCTGTTTTGCTCCTCCAGTTTGGCCAGGAGCTCCACCTCGTCGGGGCTGAGCTGGGCAGGGGAGGATGGGGAGAGGGCGGGGGAGGACAGCGAGGTGGAGGAGGAGGTGGCGGTGGTCTGCAGGGACGTGGGTGTGGCCACCTGGCTAGCCATCTGACTGACCGTGTGCGACACCGAGTTCTTGACC
Source organism: Protosalanx chinensis (assembly GCA_030340685.1). Lineage (NCBI taxonomy): Eukaryota > Metazoa > Chordata > Actinopteri > Osmeriformes > Salangidae > Protosalanx > Protosalanx chinensis. The sequence continues at coordinate 10,000,009 of CM059336.1, forward strand.
CATGAGAGAGTAGAACTCAGTTTGCCTGCAACCTTGTCTGTCGCCACCTACAGGCAGGGAGGGGAGAGAGAACGGAAATCAGATGTTGACTTTGCAAACAAACAAAAAAACACTTTTGCTTTGATATCTTTAGATGAAGTTTGACATTTGACTTATTTTTAAGCTAACTGTATTACAGTCCGGTTCTAAAACATAACTTTTGACAGTTAAACTTCCCTCCTCATCTGGTATTTTGGTCTGTTCTGCCACCTTGGGGGTATCTGTCTCCAGTCATGACGACAGAAACAGTTCATAACTTATCTTCAATTATTACCTCTGCACCTTCCCAAACTGTAAGTCCAAACATGACTAGAGTAATGGCTTATTACTGGACTTACTAAAAGGTGGATGAAAGTCTTTTACAAACTGATGATTATCTTAAGTGAGAAGTAGCTGACATTTCAAGATCAAATGTGTTCAGCTTGCAGAATACACAATGTTCTCACTATTAAAGTGACAAAAGCACTGAGGGCACTGAGGGCACAGGGCTGATAGTGTTAGACACTTTACACTATTCTATCTGAATAAACTGGACTCCACTTGTTAGAATGTCAACCAGACAACCCAGAACTTTTACAATAGGTCAAATTAGTATTACCCAATCTTAGCATACAACATAACCAACCCATTTTAACTTTCATAACTTAACATTCCAGAAGAAATCCACTGACGATTCTAACCAAACACTATAAAGACAGTCCCTGATACCCCACAAAACAAAACATGAAGCTGACTAGTTTAGAAGCTTGGCTAGACTAGTTACTGATGCAGTTAAGAGCTAACACAACACATAACTATAACATCCAAGTTATAGAATACTACCTGAGGAGAGCTGATATTGCCAGAAAGGACTTTGGGCTATATTCCCTTCAGAAATCCAACATGCAAGTCAATCAACAAAGGCCAGCAGGAAACACAAACAAACAAACAAATAAAGTCATTGTCATTAACCTAAAACAAAATGAGCCTCATCCAATCGACTTTTCACAGATAAATCCCCCTTAAGGGACTGTTGTCCGCCTACGATCGAGAGGCATTTCAGCTTCGTCACATGAGGATCACAGTCTCATCAAGGGGTCAAAGTGCTTCTTCAGGAAGTGAGATATTCACAGTGCAGAGTTTAAGACCAAGTGCAGTCTGACTCAAGTCGTTTGTCTGATCCAGTGCAGCAACAACAGTCAGCAGAATGAAACCGGCCTGGAATTCACCGAGCTACACATTCTTTTGAAAGAGCACGTCAGTAGAAACCTGTCGTCTTACAAAGGCTTGTCTAGTTTACGCTCTCTACTACGCAGAACTACGTAACCAAGGTTTCTCTGTCAGGAGGAAGTTTGGGGTGGGGCTCTTTGGGTGGCATGAGACAGGTCTGAAAACTCTCCTATCTTGTCCTGACATCTAATGAGTCATACGTTAGGCCTTATATAGATAAAACACACAATTAGAATATGATAAGTTTCCTAACAACAGACAAAGACAAAGCGCTGTTGAAAGACTGAAATTAAAAACATAATAGACTGGTGAGAGGAAAAAAATTATGAGAAATAAAGAGGGAGACAGAGATGAAATGAGAGACAGAAAGATTAAAAAGACACTGAGAAATAGACAGTCAAGTACTTTCTTTATTTGGGTGTGTTTGTAATGGGATTTCTCTCTTTTCTCTTTCTAGAAATGTCCCTTACTTGTGTATTTTCTTACCATGCTTTAGAGAATGTACAATTGTCAAGAAGACGCACGGTATCATTCAGTGCGAATACCCTTCTGTAAAGCTGTGGATACCAAGAAGAAGAAAAAGACAGAGAGAAACAGAGAAACAGAGAGAGCAGATGTTACCATGCTGTGGGTATGAAAACATGGACAGCTGCTTTCCTGGACACGCACACTATTGGGCTTCTAATATTCTACCAGCAACAAGTCCCTGCAGCACTGTGGGAGCAAAGCTACATAAGACAAGGAGTGATTAAACACATGGCCAACATGAACTGTACACACTGCCAAGCTGCACTCACTAGCTAGGCTATAAGGTTAGCAAAACCCCCTTCTACCCCTGGGATTACTGAGACCAGGAGTCCTTTCTTGATTCACTTGACTCACACCAGCCTGTGACAGAGTATGTAGGCATCAGGCTTGTTCTGAAAGGTAACAACATCATCCTCTCTCCCTGACCTCCTTCATTATTCATCCAGAGGTAATTTACTGCATGAGGAGAAGACCGTACACACACTCAATGATACCCCCTGCATTTTGATTAAGCTTAATGAGGTGCGGTTCGAGCGCATGCTCAGATAAGGCGTGTTTGATTTCCTTTCCTCTCATCTACCAGGCAAGTCTATTAACAAGCAGAAGTGAGACGTGGTCTTGTATCAAGACCCCCCACCCCACCCCTCTCCCCCCCACCCCCCCAAAAAGGCCAAGTCATTAAACGTTCCACAGTCTCTCCTATCTGGGCTTCATCACTCACAGCGGAGCTAGGAAAGCTATTTGCTGACCAGCCAATGTGCTCCGTCAAACCCAATACATATCCTGCCCATTGCAGAATAACAGGAAACTCTGGGGCCCCAGAGTAGCAGTGTTTTTAGTGCTACACCCTTTACCTGACCCAGCTTTTTAAAAACCCAGGCACCTGTTCTGAACTCAGTGGAAACTCTGACGTCATCATGTGATGTCATTGCTCGTGCGAGATGTCAACAAAAGGTTCTATAGGTCAGACTTTGGGCGGGTGAGGTAATGACTGTGGTTCTACTGCTTAGAAAAACTCTGATTTATAAGCTCTTCTTAAGGCAAAGTGATGGGAAAGATCTTGACAAGGGCTGTACATAGGACTATTCAATACAGAGATCTTACAGTAGCACTTTAATGCACTCAGACCAGCACTTAATCACTGAGTCAAGATCGGTTTTGTGTACAGTGACATTATTGTCCAGCACTTATAATTAGCCCAGGATCACATTACAAACAGCTGGCTATGCCTCAGTGATGCACAATGATTCAGCTTAAGTCAGTATAGTCAAGAACAGTCCGAGCAAATATATTTGAACTGTTCATTGCCATCCCCGTTAAGTCTTTTTTCCCCCATTATTATTTATTAAAACTCTGTCTTTCCTCTTTTTTCCTCCCTATTTACTTTATTTTATTCTCCAAATTCCTAACCAGCTCTTTGTGAACCAGTAGAACTGTTTAATCCTTTTTCTTCAACACCAGGAGGAAGACGTTAGTGAGAGTGAGAAATATCTCCAGTGTACCATGTCAGGCAGAACTAAGCAGTAGGAGGGGGGGGGGGGGGGGGGGGGGGACTGGGACTGGAGACAAAAGCACAACTCCAGCTTGTTCCAGGGACACACTGTAAATCTCCTGCCCTGAACAGTCAGCTAAACCTTTTCTCCTCCCCATTGTGATTAAAGAACAGACCTATTGAGTCTCCTTAGGGACAGCTTGTGTTTCCACATGCAGTGCTTCTCTACATATAAAACCATGGTCCCCCTGGTATTTGCAATATGTGCAAGAATCGCTGGGGGAATTTTGTTTGGGTTCTAGCAATAAAAACCTGCATTTAGCGGTTTACCAGAGAACCCGCATCCTCATATGTGAACCTTTCTATGAGTATTATGGTATGAACTGAGGCTAGCGTAGGTTACAGTTTTAATTCTTTACACGCATTCCTCTCTACGGCTGTGCCTGTTAAGGTTTATGTGTTAAGCCGGGGTGCAGCGTTTTTGTTTCGCCAGGGAAACCGGGGGAATGAATGGGCCTCTGAGACACACTCTGCATGTGTGATGATGATGATGAACAGCAACCGGTCTGGAGAGATTCCGCCTGAATGAAGCCTCGGTAACACGCTGATGAGATCAGGACTCTGGACACGGTATTACCACTGTAGGATTCAGCCTCAGCGCACCACATCAGTAGAGAGCGATAACTTCTGACTCGCTGTTGTAACACTTCACCCACCAGCTCACAGCTCAGAAAACTAGATGTTATCCTTTATTTGTAAGGTTGTTGTTTATTTCTTTCTTTCAAATGTCAAGAACAAGTCGATTTATACTTAAATAACACTTCTTTTTTAATAGCTTCTTCAAAATGAAACCGTTTGGACTGCTGCTGTGTGCCACGACCAAATTCCATCTGGCAGGCTTCAAATAAAGTCTCTGCGGTGGGGGTGAGACAAGAGGGCCGACAGAAGGAGCTCACAACCCTGTTCAAGAAGTAAAGGCTTTCAGTTCGCACAAAGAGGACATCTTAGATTGGTCCAGTGTACACTGAGGATGTTAACAGACCCCTTTAGGGATTTTCTCCACTTTACGACCACCTATAAAAAGACACGCAAAATCAGCTGGATATTTTCCTGTCTTAAATGTGTGGTCAGGACCAACATCCCTATGACGGTTTCACACACTTGTTTAAGATGATAGAAGTATGATTTTCAATGAAATGACATTAAAATAGCCTGTAAATATACCACACTAAGGAAAGACCTATGTCTTTAATATAGACTAGGCCTAAACACACATTTCTGTTGCTGTTTTTATTGACCCCAGCTGTGACCTGACAACCATACTGCTGTCTTTGCTTGAGGTAAAGAGAGTACAGCTCTTTGAACACAGACCCAAAAGATCTTGGGCAAGTACAGACAAGTGATCTTCTGGTAACAGATGTTACTCCAATCTCAGGGCACAATCGACACCTTCTTCCCAAGAATGCTGGAAGAAGTTTAACTTTTATTTGTATTAAGCAATTCGTGTTATCTTGAGTCCCTTAGAGAGTTATATCTGAACTATAATGTGTAAGGAATGTCTCTTTGGCGTTCAGCAGTTTTAAAATAGTAATACAAAAAACTAGGCTTTAGATCTACCTATGCATTAAAGAACAGACTATATACGGTGAAAACACACAAACACAACGCAATAGGCCAGTTGAACATAAAATGTAGACACTTCTTAGTATTATTTGATGCAACAACGTTCACAACAAAGATCTACATGAAGTGGACTGCAGTGTTGGTTATTATTCAGTTCTGTCAGATCACACTGCACAGTAAGGGCAGCTGTTTACCCCGAGTACATTAGTTTATGAAAAATATACCGCTTAGAACTTCGGACGACATTTAGCTTTTAAAACTACTCAGTGTTTTAAAATAGCACCGACACTGTGCCAGTTTGGCATTGACTGTTGGCAAACTTGATACAAGCGACAAAATATCAGGATGAGGGTCGGTCTGGAGGGTGAGTCTGGAGGGTGAATCTGGAGGGTGAGTCTGGAGAGTGAGTCTGGAGGGTCTGTCTGGAGGGTGAGTCTGGAGGGTCTGTCTGGAGGGTGAGTCTGGAGGGTGAGTCTGGAGGGTGAGTCTGGAGGGTCAGTCTGGAGAGTGAGTCTGGAGGGTCTGTCTGGAGGGTCAGTCTGGAGGGTGAGTCTGGAGGGTGAGTCTGGAGGGTGAGTCTGGAGAGTGAGTCTGGAGGGTCAGTCTGGAGGGTCTGTCTGGAGAGTGAGTCTTGAGGGTCGGTCTGGAGGGTGAGTCTGGAGGGTGAGTCTGGAGGGTGAGTCTGGAGGGTGAGTCTGGAGGGTGAGTCTGGAGAGTGAGTCTGGAGGGTCAGTCTGGAGGGTCAGTCTGGAGGGTGAGTCTGGAGGGTCAGTCTGGAGGGTGAGTCTGGAGGGTGAGTCTGGAGGGTGAGTCTGGAGAGTGAGTCTGGAGGGTCAGTCTGGAGGGTCAGTCTGGAGGGTCAGTCTGGAGGGTCAGTCTGGAGGGTCAGTCTGGAGGGTCAGTCTAGAAAGTACATGAAACCTCTCATGTTTACTAACGCCTGGTTGTGTTTACTTCTACCGTCTTCCTAACAAGCAGCAACACGATTACGCTGTAATGAGAAACTCGTCAGTGTTTTTAAAATGAATAAAGGCAGAAACTGGACTGGAAAGAATAAATACTTTTTCCCCTGCAAGTCTTGTGTTTATTTGAGTTGTTGTACGTGATCACAAACCCATACTGTACCGGGCGGAGCGGCCTGCAAAAGCAAAGAACTGCAAAGCGGCGGTGACACCGCGGGACTGCCCGGGTTGCACTTACCCAGCGATTTCTCAGTAGAGAAGGGTAACTCCCTGGGACAAAACCATCATTCTCTTATTCTGCATATAAACTATAGCAAAATACACGTTATATCATAATGCCATCTTGCTCCCAAATTCTATTGATCCGACTACCCAGAATCAATGGTTTTATACTGTGTTAACTGAATGTTTTCCATGTAGTTCAGCATTAGATACTGTATTTCCCCCATTGCTGCTCAGCATTAGACACTCCAGTCCCGGCTTACCTTGAAACGTTTTTAATCCTTAGAAATTTAAAGGGGTTAACTTTCCATGGATCGGATCGTGCAGTAACCACTGCCATAAAAAAGAAGAGTTTTAATGTAAGTTGTTTAATGTAATACAGCCTAGCTGGTTTCCATCAGCTCATATATATCCAGTACATGGAGCCCGGATACGTGGACACAATGTCGCCTTAAAGAGATCCCTGTGTTTATATCAGTCTAGGGGCCACATGTTCCTGGGATTTGTGGTAGTTTAATGCCATCTAGTGGTTTAAACATGGAACTGCACGTTGCACTTTTTGCCAGTGTCAAAATAGTTACATTTATAACTTTTTTATTGAAAGAAAGAAAGAAAACATGGCACAATAAAATAGTTAGATTTATTACATTTTTTATTGAAAGAAATAAAACATGGCACAATGAAAGATACAAAACTGTGAGATAGAAATGTCACAAAGAAAATAAAGCCAAATTTAGCAGATTTAAAATAGTTTTTGCCAGCCATTTTTACCGAAACATTAGACCTCACAGACGAATGGCGACAGGAAATATTCCGATTAATATTAATTCTTTATTCAGACACGCCCATTTTACACCCAATGTCACCCAATGTCACCCAATCAGACAAGCCAATAAAGAAGACGGTCATAACAATAAGGGTGTGGTCAACCCATACCGTGAATTAGACACTAAATAACAAGGAAATAACGTTGCCCAGGCAACCAGTTAATAATCAGGAACAGCAGTTGGACTTATTAATAATAATATTTCACCCATCACCTTATTAATTTTTTTACTGATTTGCAAAAACTGCTATAACAATTTTTGGGGGGCGGTAACTGTCCTAACCATAGACGTGTCTATGGTCCTAACAGGTGCCCCTCTCTGGGGCAGTAGGGGCCGGAAGGGGGCAGTCTTCTATCTTGCCTCTAGTTCTTTTCTCTCTCATGTCCATCCTGAGCAGCAGTACTTTCGGCGCATGCGCGCTGCGGTCTTCCTTTTCCAGTGCAGCGGAGTCAAGCTCAGTCTTTGACTCCAGGCTCCTGTCTTACGAGACAGAAAAGACTGCAAAATGGTTAGTAAACTACCGCAATACGAGCCTCCATCCATGTCGGAGTCATAATACTAAATATATGTGCCGTCAGATATCAGATACATCTTTTATTAAATGTGGATGAAGGTAGATTATGTCTGGCTGGACTCTCACCGAGGGCTACCCAAACGTGGCTGAATGGCTGCCTCCTTGATTTAACCGCTTCCTGCACTGCTTAGAAATCCCCCTTTTCCTATTATTGCGTGCTTTTGTTAAGAGGAGTGTTTATTAAATGTTGTCAAGATTGTTCAGTCGTGCACAAGCAGAAGAGGTTCTGTATCAAGGGTCCTAATAGTCAACCCTAGCTAGGCTAATCATGCTAGTTCACCCCCATTGAATTGCAATGGTACTTGTGACAGTTACTTCAATGAAAAATGTGGCCTTTATACATGGTCACGATCCTCAGAAGAGCGACAGTCTTTGATTATTCGCATTTCCATTGGTAGGGTTTCGTTAAAGTGGTGAAGAACAAGGCCTACTTCAAGAGGTACCAGGTGAAGTTCAGGAGAAGGAGGGGTAAGAAGCACCATCACTACCATCTAACTCTGATTGACATGGATCTGATTCATAACTACAGGGGCACTATAATGATTCCACATCTTTATCTTTAACATGATTCATCTTTAACATTATTTATTTGTGTCCAGAGGGAAAAACTGACTATTTCGCTCGCAAGCGCCTGGTCATTCAAGACAAGAACAAATACAACACCCCAAAATACAGGATGATCGTCCGTTTCTCAAACCGTGACATCGTTTGCCAGGTGAGTCAAACTACCGGTTCAAATCAAGGACCAGGGATTTCCCAATTCATGCTTAATCCCAATGTCCCCAAGCATGATGCAGGTGTTGCTGTTCTCCAAGTTAAATATCTGGCTGTTGTCTGAACAGATTGCCTACGCCAAGATCGAAGGTGACATGATCGTGTGCGCTGCCTACTCGCACGAGCTGCCCAAGTATGGGATCTCCGTGGGTCTAACTAACTACGCAGCAGCCTACTGCACTGGTCTGCTGGTGGCCCGCAGGGTGAGATCATCCACTGCGACCGAGCCAAGGTTCGAAGGGGGAACCGGTGTCGTTCTATAACCTCACCTCTCCTCTCTCTCCAGCTCCTGAACAAGTTCGGCTTGGACAAGGTGTACGAGGGCCAGGTGGAGGTCACAGGTGATGAGTTCAACGTGGAGAGTGTTGACGGACAGCCAGGTGCGTTCACCTGCTACCTGGATGCTGGTCTAGCCAGAACCACCACCGGTAACAAGGTGTTCGGAGCCCTGAAGGGGGCTGTGGATGGAGGCCTCTCTATCCCCCACAGGTGAGCTCACCTCCCTGTTGCCATGGCGTTTTTTTCAGGGGGGGGGGGGGGGGGGGGGGGGGGGGGGGCAGGGGCTGTCCGCTGCTTGATGATGAAACACTTGAAACTGAGCAAAATGTAGTTGGTCCTTCATTTGCATTGGTTGATGTGAACCTGTTTCAAGACGGGGCTGAGAGCAACTAGCTACGTGTTTTTTTGGGGGGTGTGTGTATTGTCTTGTAGATAGTGTGTAGTCTGTGTGGGAGGGGGGGGTGTGTATTGGACCTTGTTACCCCCCGTCTACCCCCGTCCCTGTCTGAGCCTCTGACATCTCCCCCAGCACCAAGCGTTTCCCTGGATACGACACTGAGAGCAAGGAGTTCAACGCCGAGGTCCACCGCAAACACATCATGGGTGTCAACGTGTCCGAGTACATGAGCCTACTGATGGAAGAGGACGAGGACGCCTATAAGAAGCAGTTCTCACGCTTCATCAAGAATGGTGTAGCCCCTGACATGGTGAGTCCTTCCCTCCAGAGCTGCTCCAGTAGGGAAGCCCCTGCATGCGTGGCAAGGAAACCCCTGCAGTCATAATGCCTCAGATGCTGTGTTGTTTTCCAACCGTGATCCTTTTGCCTTTATCGGTTGAAATTGTTGACGTTCTTAAGCGCTGACTACAACGAGGATGTTTTTATGCACATATGATTGAACTAGTTTCCCCTTAATATTGAATCTATAACTGTGGACTTGTCTACACGTGGCCAAATATCTGTCCCTTAAGGATATAATTATGTATCTATAATTTATTTTAAAAAAATACTATCCTTCCACATTAGGAAAGAGTTTTCCAAACTGGAATTAGGCGGTAAAGAAAATGTTTCTAATCTATTTGCAGATTGAGGAAATGTACAAAAAAGCTCATGCATCCATTCGTGAGAACCCAGTCCATGAGAAGAAGCCTAAGAAGGAAGTCAAGAAGAAGAGGTGAGTCAAACATCCTGTTAGTGTTGCGCTCATTCAGGTATCGTTCCTGTCTCTCTCTCTTGCTTGGTGTTGCGGTGCTGATGTTTACATGTGTCGCAGGTGGAACCGTGCCAAGCTGTCCCTTGCCCAGAGGAAGGACCGAGTTGCCCAGAAGAAAGCCAGTTACCTCCGGGCTCAGGAACAAGAGGCTGCTGACAGCTAGAGGCATCTTATGTCGTTTCTAATAATGGAGGAGAAAAAAGTGATTTGTGGTATTAAATCTATTGGAAAGAAGAAAGTCAGTCCTCTTGTCTTATTTCATCACTTAAAGCAGCTTGTTTGTGTTGAATGTTTCCACTTTTAAATGAAAATGTTTGATCGCTTTTGGTGTTTTGTGGACTAACTGAAGGTGAAGAATTTTGACCATTTAATGGGATGTTATCAGATCAGTATGATATTTATATTTTTGCAACACCAGGGGGAAATAAGACAAGTTCTGTTTCATTCTAAAATATTTACGTTAAGTAGTTTATGCCTTACCCTGATGGTAACATTAACTGATCTGGATACAGCACCAAATAGTTGGAATCCAATATTCACCTTATTGATGTACAATTAACATGTTCATATACAGTTGGGTCCATGGTGGACGATTTATGAGAAGCAATCTGGTGGTCTGATTTGAAATTTAGCAAATGTAGTTTTTTTCTTTTTTGACATAGCTCAATGGTTAATCATGTCCACTCATATTTTTTTTTACATTTTACCGCAGCTCCACTCCTTTATATGAATTATATTTTATTTGTATTGATATGTACAGTATTATATTCTCGCAGCCTGCAAGTTATCAATGACGTTTACTCTCCCGCCTCCCTGCCCCGCCCCCCTGGCCCCGCCCCCTTCAGCGACACCTTGATCCAATCTTGATTAACGCGCCAGAGATAAACATGGATAACAAAAATAACAAATATATAGGTCTAAAGTACAGAATAAAGAGAAATACAGAAACTGAAGCGACCAAATGTTCTAAGATGATCATATTTTCCCTCAAAACAACAAAAGACAGCCGGTAAGCTCATGTTAAGGTCCTTAAGAGCAATGTAAGATGTAAACAACAGCCCTGCTAAACACCGTTAATGTATGAAATGTATCTTATATTCAGCAGCAGCAGCCTCTATCCGGTTAACAGTGAAGAGCTCCAGTCATGAATCAACACACCACAATGACCAGGTAGGATCTCCATAAGTTAAGATAAAGTATTAGAAGTTGTGAACTAAAGTGGGCTGGTGTAAGACATGAAACTCACGATGTTAAATATTGTCTTCAAAGACTTTAAACTTAGTAATTTAGATTTCAAACTTTAAAACACGTATTACTTCCAGTTCCATGTCAAGTATTGGGATGGGAGAGGGTGTATCTGGTGCATTGAGTATAATGGAAAGTGAGGCGACCCATAAATATAGCCTACATATAAAGACATGTATACATATTATTATATTAGACATACCTATACAAACTTCATATGTATAAGCTTGGTGTTGGGGACTTGCTCTTTGGGGCCTCTGCTGGAGTTAGAGGACTTTGCATGATGGCGTTCCAGCTATATTTTATCAATGACCTGGGATTTGGGTCCAAATCTGCTGTGTTTGGCTGATCTGAATGCTTTACAAATAGGCCACTGGGGCCACACTCCCCCAACCTGGAAAATTCTCTATTTATTATCTATATTTTTGGATGAAAATACGAAAGGGGTTAGTGCGACCTTTCTGGATGAAAATAACGAAAGGATTTAGTACGATTTTTATGGGTTCAAATATCAAATACCTTCACTGGGCTGTCTGGAAGATAGAAGATCTAATCGTGAACAGACTACAAATTCATAAAGGCTTAATTTGTTGTGTAAGTACTTCAGTTAAATCAGGGATCCAACTTTCCATCAAACCACAAGAGGGCAGTGTTAACCACATATTGAATGGTATCTAAAAGTATGAAGACTCTACTCTTGGGTAGGATTGACACTATAATGTCTTTAACTACATACTCTGAATGTCTGGGAAATACATTTTCAGGCCTTGCTCCAAAAACGTATTGGTCTATCAACACATCAAGTCTTTCTTTTATAATTGCATAAATCTTTTTTCCCCTGCAGTCATCAGAAATGATGGTTATAGTTGATTATGCTTTACCACCATCCACAATTTTAATAGGACATCAAAATGTGGGCATGTAAGGATATTTTCATAAATCCTCTTAGTTCTTAATGTAGGGGATATAACCTATATTTAGATAGAGACTCATAGTTATTGACCACTCCTAGATATAGGTCAAGGACATGCTGTCAAGGATGACAAATCTTGGTCCTTGCTGTACAAGCGAAGTGCACCACAATTTCAATAAAGTTTGTCATTATTGTACATTCTATGCTCGCTTTATTCATTGTCAAATGTTATCCCCCTATGCCAACCCTTCTGCTTTGCAAGAATAATAATTTAAAGACTAAATAAACATACAACACAATGGCATACATATTTATGAGATGTAAAACAAGATGATCTCTTAAAGCATGTCTTTGTCAACTTTCAAAAGCAGCATCATTGTTTCTATGAACTTAGCAAGACATTTTTCCCCCCAAAAACAAAGTTTTTCCTCTTTCAGGTTTTAGGCACCTTTCTCATTATAGCAAATCACTATGCTGACATATATATGCATCACCAAGTACTGTGTCTTTTTCGGAGAAGATTTATGTCACAATAGGAAGGAGTGTGAAGTTTGGAAGACACGGTGACGTCAATGTGAGGAATAAAACAGAATTTATGTTTGTACTGAAACAGAATGAGAGATTCCTACATCAGAGAAAGGCTGGAACGTTAGAAGAGATGAGAGAGAGAAGGATGTTTTAACCATGAGCCAGCTGTCAGATCTCATGACTACAGGCATTTGGTTCCTTAGGTCTTAGAGGAGGACCCTGTATAGATACAACAACAAAAATAACACTGATAATCTTGTCCATTATAAACGTTTCAACAACGACTGTTTTCTTGTATTCATGAACTGGTTTATGATAGATTTTTTGCATGTGGATCTACTGAAAATCATTCCATTGAATGTTCCTTTCTTGATGATTTAAAAACTTTATAGGTATCTTTTTTTAAATCAACGTACGCACTGATACATAAAAACATAACATTATCTCGTAAACAATTCTTCAGAAGAAACTGGACCATAAATGCCAGTTAACAGACCCCTTCATTTCTGACCCCAGATAACTTTTGCCTGTATTTATAATATATATGTAAGCTTATCATTTCTAGCTTCAACGACCACACCATCCGCCAAGCCATCTTTCTTTGAAATTATGCTTAAAGCAACACCATTCACTCTCTTTACAAGCTAAATGTATAAAAACTCCTCTCAGCCTCCTCTCAGCCTCCTCTCAGCCTCCTCTCAGCCTCCTCTCAACCCCCTCTCAGCCTCCTCTCAGCCTCCTCTCAGCCTCCTCTCAGCCTCCTCTCAGCCTCCTCTCAGCCTCCTCTCAGCCTCCTCTCAACCCCCCCCTCAGCCCCCTCTCAGCCTCCCCCTGAAGCGCCCTCTCAGCCCCCTTTCAGCCTCCTCTCAGCCTCCTCTCAGCCTCCTCCTGAGGCCCCCTCTCAGCCCCCTCTCAGCCTCCTCCTCTCAGCCTCCTCCTCTGAGCCCCCTCTCAGACCCCTCTCAGCCTCCTCCTCTCAGCCTCCTCCTCTCAGCCTCTTCCTCTCAGCCCCCTCTTAGCCTCCTCTCAGCCCCCCCTCAGCCTCCCCCTCTCACCCTCCTCTCAGCTTCCCCCTCTCAGCCTCCTCCTCTCAGCCTCTTCCTCTCAGCCTCCCCCTCTTAGCCTCCTCTCAGCCTCCTCTCAGCCTCCCCCTCTCAGCCTCCTCTTGAAGCCCCACCCCTTCATGGAGACCGCAGTGAAAAACGGAGATAGGTATTTAAAAAGTTTGGAGCAAAGGGACCGCACTCATTATACATGATCCTGCTTTATTCCACCAGGACCTTTACTGTTGTTTTAACCAACAACTTGATGTGAACTCTTCATTGAAAAAGAAACAAATCTTTAAATTGTTGGTGCCTTTGAACTGCAACAACTTCAACAAAGTTTTACTGTGACAACTCTGGAGATACTTTCTGGTACGTCAAGAGTTCAAGTTTGATATATTTTGCTCTGCCTGTCTGTCCAGCCGACTGTAACCTTCACATTTGTTATTGTGAAGATGTGACTTAAGTTATAAATGTTATTTTAATAGTCTTCTAGCACGTGCATGTTCTGTCTCCGATGTTATGACAGACTAAGATGCACTTCAAACTCATCAGAAACATTATAATGAGTCGCAAAAGTTTGCAAACAACTTGTACTTTTGCTTTGATGCTGTTTTACAGTTTTAAAGTACATCATTCAGCAGTTTGGTTGGTTCAGGTGTGCAAAACTGTTAAACCGCTGGACCAAGTTATCGAGAAATAACGATGTATCTCTGTTTCAATGCAGATGTAGAGATATGTCAATATATTGATAAGTGTGCACGCATACTTTAAAAACAAAACGTTCTTCCAATGGATTATGGTTTTTATGATGTATATTAAACGCGTTAATTAGATACAATTTGACACGTGTGTTACACGTTGGATTGTTTATAGTTTCAGGTAACTGGGACCAAATCGTCCACTCATTATATGTAGATGAGGTATGACTATATGTAGTAACCTTACAGTCAATGACATGAATATCTGTTTTTGACATTATTGACAGTTTGCCAGCTCTAGTTAGACCTCTCTTATCTGAGAGGTGGAGAGACTCCATCGCCTATGTAAGGAAATGAAGGTTAATAAAGACCCAACACCAATGCAGAAACCATGACCTTTAAGCATTGACAACTCTTATGTTGTCAAATCAGGAGAGAAAACAAAAAACAAAAAAACATGCACTGCTCTGACTAAAACAATGAGAGAGTTTAGACAGAGCAAGTATGAGCTGTGCTTGTTAGTGCATGTGTGGGTTACCTTGCTGTGTGACTCACCAGATACTAGGTCACACACTCACACTGGTACTGAGTATCTCTCAGAGAGGAACCTGTTTGTGCTTGGTGTGTCAGGGTGACTAATATGGAGGCCTGGTCCATATAGCTGTGGGGATTGTCATATGGTCAGGTCTTAAATGTTATTAGCGTAAACAGTATTCAAGAAGATTCTGGACTGTTCTAGTACAGTTTAAGATTAAGACTACTTGACTAACAGTAACACCCCCCCCCCCCACCCCCACCCCCCACCCCCTTCTAGTAAGAGCCCAACTCTCTAATCGGTTGGATTAACCCCTGTTGGCATCCATAGCCTTGATGGTATCACCGTCAACACATCACAGTGTTGTAGAAGAAGGCACTTGGCAACTGCATTCAACTGTCAGTAGTACATCAAAGCCCTGTGTGGTTACCATAGTGACCCCATTCAATGTTTTATTGCGTAGAAAGTGTTGTTTTCTGCCGCTTTCATACACCCACAATGCTGCTTGTGTCGACCTTCCCACTCAACTGTCAAACATTACAGACACATGGCTTTACTGCTTACTGAAGGTTTAGCTCCATAAGACGGGGTTTGCTAATGAAAACATTGTTCATGAACCTGTTGTATACCTTGTGTGATTGATGGTCAGCCATACATCAAATAAGATAGAAACTGAAGTGTAATTTAAACTGGATGGTCACTACAGTGTCATTTTAGTTCATGAAGTCACGTCTCTGTTAAGTTTTATAGAGTGGGTGAGGTATTAACTTTCCTGACAAAATGATGAAGGGTTCTTAGATGATGTGTATTCATTGCCTTTTACTCTGTTATTGACTTAATCAAGTTATGATGTGAAGATTCACTTTCATTGTGCTACTGAAGTGATACAGAGAACTAAATATTTAATGGCTACAGACCGCATATTCGTTAATGAGGGCATGCTATAGATGTTACCGCTGTATTTTGAGACAGTTTGGCATTTAGTCTTACCGATTCACCAGCAGTGAGAGTCTTTCATAGCTTCTTATTATGTTCAGTTTACTGCCTGTCTTTGTCATGATGCCTTTTCCAGATCAGGTCTAAGTGAATTTGTAGCTCTGCTTGGATTCCTTTGCTTAGGTTTTAGAGGAGTCACATGAGGTGATTCTGCTGTTGCTGCAACAAAATCCATATCTTGAATCTCTTTTAATCAAGCTTAAAGTCATTAAACCTGTTTATGGTTCGTGTGCGTCGGACATTAAGGTCTCAGTGTTTGTGGACACCTGGCTTAAGTTCCCGTGATGTAATACCGCCTCTTAAATTCTACTCAGTCAGTCAGTGTGTGAGAGGACCCAGAAGTTGGTGTTTCTGTTCTAAAAAACAGCCTCCTTCTGACTTGAAACTCCTCCTCTCAGTTAAAAGGCCTGGGTGGTGAGACAGGAGGGACCGGGGGGGGGCAACTGCAAATCAAAGAGAAGACACTAGTTACGCACAAGTGTAATATTTGTCGTGATTCTACTAAACAATTTTTTTTTCACCTACCAACCAGTGAAAGAACCTTTTGTCTCAGCAGCTGTTTGCGGTGGAGAGTCCAGCATCTCCTCTGTCCCTCCCACGCCCCCCCCTCCCCTTCCCCCACCCCCTCCCCCTCTCTGAGTGGACAGGTGGAGAGTTATGGTCCCCATCTTAAAACCTACATTCCACCTTTGGCATTGTGACCCACTCAAAGCCAGCATGACTTCATGTGTTTATTCATTACAGGTTATTGACTGGGCACACTCAGCTCTCCTCTGGATGATAACGATGAGGCCTTTACTCTGCTTGACTTGATGTTGTCTTGTACTGCAGACTTAATAAAGATGGATTACTGGAGTCTCGCACAGCCTTATCTACGGCTGTGTTGGGAAGACGACATCTTCATATGTTTAAGTTGTCCGCTCATATCAGCTCCCTCTTAATCCTTCAGATTTAAGAAGTATAGTGCTGTCTGTGGTCAGTGTTGATCGGAGAGAGGGGGGGGAGACCTCTGGGTTTGAAGATCCACTGTGCTGCCCTGTTAGCTGAGGAATACTGTTCCTGTGCTCCATTACTGCTCTATTGTACAGAGAATCCCCATGCTCTGAATACATGCTGTTTTAAGATAATCCTCGCCATTCACTGGCAAGACGTGAAAGCACTCAGCATTGAACCAGGGCTTAGCTGCAGTGATATCCTGCTGCTTAAATCAGATGTTCAAAGCAAAGTTTGCTATTGCAATAATACTACTAGAACCACTGTAAATATTGTACATCTTTACGTAATTTCAAAATGGCGTGAATTTAGCTTCCTTTAATTTATTAAACGCTATCTATATTCCAAGCGGCCGATGCCAGACTTTAAGGCACTTAGGAGGAAGTCTTGTATATTAGCCTCCATGTGGGTTTAATGAGGTCAGTCGAAGTTGAACAGTTCAGTTGTGGTCTTGCTGATTAGCATGGTGAGACGGTAGATTATGCTGCCCCCTCGCCACACTGCAGTTATTAACGCTCTCAATTAAAGTGTGTTTAACGGCCCGTAGCGGGTTCTAAAGTGTTCCACAGCCACCCGGCCACCTTCACCCACCTCAGGTAGACCCCCTCTAACTAGCTAAGGGGCAGGGGAGGTGTTGCTCCGCACCCCCTCGAAAAACTCACATGACTCCCAATTAGCCCTCCCAGATTAATCCCTGGTCCCCCGGACCACTGTCTTCCTTGTCTCTTTTCATTAGTCCCACCAGGGATATTAGCTAGATCCTAATTCCCTGCTGTTTGGCTGTGCTGACATACTCAAAGGTCTCTCTCTGACTCTCTCCCCCCTCTTTTTCCTTCCTCGTTGCAGCAGGAGCTCTGAGGCGTCTCCCTCCACGACCGTGCGGTCGAAGATTGTCCTTTTGAACTCTCCTGGGGAAGACCAGCTCGCTCGCCGTTCCCTCGCTGGAGAATCTGCAGGCCGAAACCATAATGGCAGGCAGAGCCTTCAGATCCTTGCTACTCCTCACAGTCTGGTGCTTGGCATGTGCAGGTAAGATCTGTTTCAGTTACCCCACACACAAACCCAACAGGTCCATAACGTCATTGTTATTTACATGCTAGAAGTGTGCCTGTGTGTGGTTTTGTGTGAATATCTTTTCTAGTCTTTTATCAAACCGTGAATTAACCAGAGGTGCTTGACTTGCCCTTTTCGAGGTGCTTGAGGAGAAGGAGTAGTTTTGTGTGGGCGAGTTGTGAATGTGCGGAGAAGAAGAACACCCATGTTTTTCTTCTTACACTTCAGGCCTCGTTAGGGCGAGTCTAGTGTTGCCTTGTTCCCTGACATGGGGGGAATTTCCCCCTGCTCCGCCCAGCATGGTTCTAGAGACGACACACGTCAAGGTGGGGGGATTTGTGCTAAGAAAGTGCTGACAGGTTCAGTCTTACAGGCCAAAGCACCCAGCAGGTCTACTGCTCCATGCTTCCGGATCCTCTGGCTTCCACATGTATCTGCCTGATTGATTGGAATAAGACTTTAGGCTTTTCCAAAACACTGTAAATTATACAGACATTTGACAGGACGGGGAGTACAGAGGGAGAAACAGACAGCTAAACAAATCAGCTGATGATTGCAAAATATCTGTGGTTTTGTGTGTGTGTGTGTGTGTGGGGGGGGGTGGATTCCTAATGAATTCCTAATGAATTCCTAATGAATTCCAATCCACAACCTGACCTTCGTAAACCAGCAGAACCAGCATGCTGCCTACTCCTGTTTTGTGACATTGCTAGATTCCTATGAGGTGAAGTATTAGATCGGATTATTTCTCCACAATCTCACAGTCAAATCTGACATTTGACAAGCCCTTGATGTTGATGTTCAGTCTGAGGTTTCAAAGCACGATGTGTCTTCTCTGCATTAGCTTCCTCTCAGATATGATGAGCACATGCTTTGCCTAGGAGATATCCACAGGACATGCAAATCCTACCTCCATATAATGTCTCCCTGTCCCATTTAGTGGTCCATCCATGTTTAAATTCTAGCAGCAGGTAGTGGTCACCCAGCCTGTGATTTCTGATTAAAACACAGCATAACAGGTTTGGAGGTTAAGATGCTTTGTTGTTATTATTAGGAGCAATATCTGAAGGATTTATATGCTATTTCGATAATCAGGAAATAGCAGGAGGGAAGATTGACATGCAATTTTTTCCTCCTACTCTCCTCTCTCTCTCTCTCTCTCTCTCTCTCTCTCCTACCGTACAGCAACATCTGTGTAAACAGTCACATCTGCCCACTAAACTTGTCAGAACAGTGCTGACGTAATGTTTAAATTGATAAGTCTTCTTTCACCATAATGCAATCCAGGATACAGGCCATAACTCTTAAAAGTTAAAACAAAAGTACCTTGATGGCCTCGTTCCCATTCTCTCTCTCTCTCTCTCTCTCTCTCTCTCTCTCTCTCTCTCTCTCTCTCTCTCTCTCTCTCTCTCTCTCTCTCTCTCTCTCTCTCTCTCTCTCTCTCTCTCTCTCCCTCTCCCTCTCCCTCTCTCTTCTCTCTCTCTTTTTGTTCTTCTCTGAACTCTAACCGTGTGCTTTCCCCACCTTTCCAAAACCTTTATTCTTCTTAAAGACAGATTCTAGACCGGTTGTGCAGACTTCACGTTTTTACAGTGAAATGGAGTCGGTCGGGAGCTACGCCAGATATGACATTAATTTGAAGCTGTTGCCAAAAACAACCTTCAACAGGATGCTGGTTATGCAGCAGGCACAATGCTCGGCTGGGGGTTCGCTGAATAACACACACGTTGATGCGTAGCAGTCTCCTGATGCTATTAGCTTTCGGCTAATATAGATGAGTGACACAAGTTACTAGTGTGGAGGGTTCTTGTATTGATAGCCCCCTCCCCCCCTTTTGAAACCATTTGTCTCAATTGGGTGATGTGATTTGAACCTGGGATAGTGACACACACACACACACACACACATCGATAGTCCAAAAGTATAACTTGTCTTGAGCTGAAATATTAGCAGTTACAGAACCTTCAGTACCACAGAAAAAAAGGTTCCTCTATAGATCCACCTCTAGATCCTCGATCCTTCAGCTTTTTTTCTGAAACCCTCCGTCTGAGGGGACGGCCATGCTGGATTGCTTAACAGCTGTAACCTGAGAAGGGGCGGTTAAGAGGAAGGAGGAGCGAGGTACACACACACACACACACACACACACACACACGGTCGCCGGGGCGTCCAGTCCAGACCCCGACACACTCCACACACGCACAGCATGCCAAACCCGAGCAGTCCCTCCCAGCACGTAAAAGCAGATGTTGGCGTGTGATTCATGCGCAGGGAGGCGGCTGCTGCGCCCAGCACACTGCAGCCTGGTGCTGGGGAGAACGTCTGGGATGTTTACATAGCAACGGGAGCGTCTCTAATTACAGGCCTGCCCCCCCCCCCCCCCCCCCCTGTCATGAGGGCCTTTATCTGAGCTGCCTCATCAGGGAGGACCTCAGCCTCTCTACCCTGCCTACCCTGCCTGTTGATTAACAGCAGTTTGTCTCCATCTCTCTCTCTCTCTCTCTCTCACACACACACACACACACCCACAAGCTCACCTCAAGCTTAGTTCTATGAGTCAGTCCGACCTCAACACCCCCTCCTGCTCCTGGAGACAAACAGAGCTTCTCTCTCTCTCTTTCTTCTCTCTCACTTTCTTTGTAGCCTCTCCCACCTCTTTTCCCCCCCTTCGATTCCACTCTGCCTCTTAGTTTCCTCCTCTTCTGTGTCTCTCTCTCTATATATACAAACTGTATGTATTCCCCCCTTTGTGTCTCCCTCCCTCTCTCCCTTTCTCTTCCTCCCTCTCTCTCCCTCTCTCTCTGTTCCTCTCTCTTTCCATTTATCTCTCTATCTCTCTCTGCCGCTCTCCTTCTCTGCCTCTCTCTCTCTCTCTCTCTGCCTCTCTCTCTCTCTGTCTCTCTGCCTCTCTCTCTCTCTCTCTCTCTCTCTCTCTCTCTCTCTCTCTCTCTCTCTGCCCCTCTCTCTCTCTCTGTCTCTCTGCCTCTCTCTCTCTCTCTCTCTCTCTCTGCCTCTCTCCTTCTCTGCCTCTCTCTCTCTCTCTCTCTCTGCCTCTCTCTCTCCACATGTATTTCCAGTGAGGGATGTGTAAATAATTTGAGCCAGAACCCTAATGGGAGACAGCTGGGGTGATCCCGCACTTTCCATTGTGTTTCGCAGCACGGTCGCATGGAGCCTTCAGAGTACGAGAGGACAGAAGTTATGTGGAGCGTGACTTCATTGAAGAAAGTGAAAGAAAAACACTACCCAAGTTAACTCATGCTTCCCTGGTGCTGTAGGTGGTCAGTGTAGAGCAATGTCTTGTGTCTTTATCCTGATTGGTTGTATACGAACACTACCAATACTCAGTCTTTCTCCTGATTGGTTGTATACGAACACTACCAATACTCAGCCTTTATCCTGATTGGTTGTATACGAACACTACCAATACTCAGTCTTTATCCTGATTGGTTGTATACGAACACAACCAATACTCAGTCTTTCTCCTGATTGGTTGTATACGAACACTACCAATACACAGTCTTTCTCCTGATTGGTTGTATACGAACACAACCAATACTCAGTCTTTATCCTGATTGGTTGTATACGAACACTACCAATACTCAGCCTTTATCCTGATTGGTTGTATACGAACACTACCAATACTCAGCCTTTATCCTGATTGGTTGTATACGAACACTACCAATACTCAGCCTTTATCCTGATTGGTTGTATACGAACACTACCAATACTCAGCCTTTATCCTGATTGGTTGTATACGAACACTACCAATACTCAGCCTTTATCCTGATTGGTTGTATACGAACACTACCAATACTCAGCCTTTATCCTGATTGGTTGTATACGAACACTACCAATACTCAGCCTTTATCCTGATTGGTTGTATACAAACACTCAGCCTGAGTGGGTCTGCCACTCACAGGCCAACCAAAAGACTGTCATGTTCTCTGTGTGGATGTGAGTTTATTAGGGGGCTCATTTTGGAGGCTGATTGGCTCATTTAGTTTTAGCGACAACGAGGCGTCGTCTCCCACATTAGTGACCTTTGACCCCCCCCCCTCCCTGAAAATGAACTCTTCTGTCATGACAAATGACTGGGGATGTCTCTGAGGGGGTTTCACCTCCCCCGTTTCACCTTCTCCCTCTCTGACAGGTCCTGCTGAAAGATCTTGCCCCCCCCCCCTACTCCCCCCCACTCCCCCCTTAGTGGAAAATATCTCAGAGTAAGAGCGATGTGTTCTTCCAAGACGTGGAGAGAGGCTCTCCTCTGTGCACTAAATAACAGATATCTTTTTTTTTTTCTTTGGATCACACATTCAGCACGCAGTGTGGAAAAATAGTTTTCAGTACCTTCAGCTTTAGCTTGTCTGTGTGTTGATGAGTATGACTGTTTACCTCAAGGACTTCCCATCCAGAAGGTAACATTTTGAGTATTCCATCTTGTGGGCAGACGAGCTGTGACACTGATTGTGATACGAACTGAAAGCAGGAGGATGTAGTCACCACGTCAACTGTTACGTTTTAAAAAGTCCCACCTCAGGAAGTGAATTGTTTTGTTGGTTTTCCAATTTCCTGTTCACACTCGATTCTTTTACTTCTTCTTTCGTTTGGTTTTTTTCTTTTCTTCTTCACAGGTTTGTTGTTAAAAGTGGGCCTGAGTGTTTGTGAGTGATGGGAAGGTCTCCTTAACACTTTCAGGGTGACTCACCCCCCCCCCTCCTGTGTTCTCCTTTTATGAGCTTGTCTGGTAAAGGACTCCTCTCCAGGGGCCATTGTGAACGTCAATACATGAGGCAGAGTGACATTTGACTTGTCACCCCCCCCCCACACCCCGCCTGCCCCCCCCCCCCCCCAGATGGAATGTTCTCTCATTGAGTCTTTGTGAAAGTTCCGTGTCCATCTTGCCCTCTCACGCCCCCCCAGTGTCCCTCACAAAGACCCTTCATTGTCCTCCATCTTCCCGTTGCCTCGACGACGACCTGCTTTTGGCCGTGATGTTTGACTGATGGATATTCTTTTCGTTAAAAAAAATATTTCCCATTTAGAAATCTTCTGGATTTTGTGTAGAACCTTAATCTTCTATTTCATTTTCATTATGAACATGGAGGTTCTATCTGAATCCTTCTCGTAATACTTTCCGCTACAGTTGCCAAACAGGTGGAATACGTTCCACTTATGATAGGAAATTGTGTCTATGTCATCGTTAAAGCTGTCCTAAGATGTTACACTGTGTTTAGTTTAGTCTCCAAAATACATCCAATAGTTTATGGTGAAGTACAAACAATCTCGCCTCCATTTACTCTGTCGATAGCACACGCCACCGCTTCCAGGATTTGTGTGCGCGCGTGAGAGAAACATGGCGTACGCTTCTGCTTCTAAATGGGGTGCTGAGAGCACCAAGAAGCAGCAGGTTGTCAGGTGCTGTTCAGGTGCGTTGTGGGAAGAAGAAAAAAGAAGCTTTTAAATCACAGCGTTTATGGGTTCAAGAAGCAACTTTTGATGCCACCTTCAGAAGGCTTTGCTAAGATTCGCTTTTAGTCGGAGTAATCTCATGAAAAGTGTTTCTGGAGGAGTTTGAGTGAGTCATGGAGGGAGGGGGGGGGGGGGTGGGAGGGGAGGGGGGGCTTGACATTTATTCATCTAGATCGGCTTGTCAGGATTTTCAGGCCTGATATTGGGAAGAACAACAGAATGAAGGTCCAAGACGATCCAGGAACAGAGGGATCTTTCAGGAAGACAAGTGAGGCTTTGAAACATGTCAGAACAAGTGGCACTTAAAAGTCCTCTGTTTGTGTGAGTGAGTGTGTGTGTGTGTGTGTGTGTGTGTCTGTCGTAGACTAAGTGACAACAGGGTGGGTGGTTTCTCCAAAGACCCCCCCCCCCCTGCCGAGGTGAAGAAAGAGCCGGTCTTTCCACGGGTGCCAGTGACGATGACGTCTGAATCGTTCTTAAAGTCGTGGTGCTGTTTGCCGTCTTCCTGCCTCCTGTCTCCTATTTCCTGTCTCCTATTTCCTGTCTCCTACCTCGTTCTTATGCATTGTGCTCGTGCCTTCAGATCGTCCCGTATAACCGTGGCAACGCACCATCTGATCACCTTTCCATACTGTCCTGACCTGCAGCTGATGATGAAATACTCTCTGAGTGAGGAAGCAGTCGATGTTTTCCAGTGATTTCACAGCTTTTCAGATTTTTTTCACTTCCCAGCATCCCGAGTTTTCCCCGAGAGCTGATGTTAGCAGCCAATCAGTGATGACCTAGAGATAGTAAACATTCACACACACACACACACAGACACACACAGACACATACCGACACACACAGCTGCCTCTCCTCATACAGGGACTCCTGAGTTGCTGGGGGAACAAACCGTGTCTTCCATCACTTCAAAGCCCTTCAGATTTATGTGTTTGTGAAGGGATACAGAGACACAGACCTTCCCACAGGCCTTGTGTTCTCGCTCCCTCCGCTTGATATATGTCATTGGCATTCATGAGAGATGTAGTGGGTCATATGTTGTACAGGCAGGTGCCGACATATCAAGAGTAGTGTGACTACACGCTAAGAGTAGTGTGACTACACGCTAAGAGTAGTGTGACTACACACTAAGAGTAGTGTGACTACACACTAAGAGTAGTGTGACTACACACTAAGAGTAGTGTGACTACACACTAAGAGTAGTGTGACTACACACTAAGAGTAGTCTGACTACACACTAAGAGTAGTCTGACTACACACTAAGAGTAGTCTGACTACACACTAAGAGTAGTGTGACTACACACTAAGAGTAGTGTGACTACACACTAAGAGTAGTGTGACTACACACTAAGAGTAGTGTGACTACACACTAAGAGTAGTCTGACTACACACTAAGAGTAGTCTGACTACACACTAAGAGTAGTGTGACTACACACTAAGAGTAGTCTGACTACACACTAAGAGTAGTCTGACTACACACTAAGAGTAGTGTGACTACACACTAAGAGTAGTGTGACTACACACTAAGAGTAGTGTTAAAGTAGCTTCGTGCCAGAGAGTCTCGGGAGTCTTGGTCAGTAGGAGTCTCGGTCAGTAGGAGTCTCGGTCAGTAGGAGTCTTGGTCAGTAGGAGTCTTGGTCAGTAGGAGTCTTGGTCAGTAGGAGTCTCGGTCAGTAGGAGTCTTGGTCAGTAGGAGTCTTGGTCAGTAGGAGTCTTGGTCAGTAGGAGTCTTGGTCAGTAGGAGTCTTGGTCAGTAGGAGTCTCGGTCAGTAAGAGTCTTGGTCAGTAGGAGTCTTGGTCAGTAGGAGTCTTGGTCAGTAGGAGTCTTGGTCAGTAGGAGTCTCGGTCAGTAGGAGTCTCGGTCAGTAGGAGTCTTGGTCAGTAGGAGTCTTGGTCAGTAGGAGTCTTGGTCAGTAGGAGTCTTGGTCAGTAGGAGTCTCGGTCAGTAAGAGTCTTGGTCAGTAGGAGTCTTGGTCAGTAGCAGTCTCGGTCAGTAGGAGTCTTGGTCAGTAAGAGTCTTGGTCAGTAGGAGTCTTGGTCAGTAGCAGTCTCGGTCAGTAGGAGTCTTGGTCAGTAAGAGTCTTGGTCAGTAGGAGTCTTGGTCAGTAGGAGTCTTGGTCAGTAGCAGTCTCGGTCAGTAGGAGTCTTGGTCAGTAAGAGTCTTGGTCAGTAGGAGTCTCAGTCAGTAGGAGTCAGTTGAAGATAGAATTGTCAACTGGGATTGTTTAGGGTGATGCTGGACTGTGGACAGGTTTGTGGGACATTTGGCCTCAAATGTCATGCTTTGAAGGAAAAGTTTATTACTCCCCTGACAGAGTACAACATCCCCCCCTGCTCCCCCCCCCCCATCCCTCTCCAACTTCCTCCTCTCATTCATCCAGTTTTACAGGCCCAGATTGCTTCATGATGAATCCATACATCACAGGCAGCGCTGAATTGAACCTGCGCTGTCCCTTAATGAATGATCTCTTCACTTCCTGTGTTTGCGGTCCCTGGCACAGTGCTGAGTGACTTACTGTGAGGGTCAACACAGCATGTGCTGGCACAGCAGCCCAAAGCCCCTTAGAACAACACAAGACAAGGTGAATATGAGCGAGCCTGCATGGACCATGGGAACCTGGGCACAGTCCTGGACAACAGAGTGAGGGATTGATTTAATCCCCTCCTCCAGATGGAGGCTTGGATACCTCAGGTCAGATCCCAGCGTATTGACTCAGCGGCCCAGAAAAAATCCCCCCTTTCTAAAAATACAATCCTCCACTATGATGACTTTGTGTAATTGGACATGCATGTTCAAAACGCACTTTCTTTGTTTTTTCGGAATGTTGTAAACGGAACTTATCTCGATCAGAAAGGGGACACAAGTCGTCATCTATTTAGCGGAAAAATCTAAAGAGTTTTAAAAGTTTAAATAAGTTCTAATACTGTGACCTTGATAAACCTCTGTAGAAATATACAGAGAAGATCTGTTACTTTGGAGGGGGGGGGATGCTGGGAATCAGACATGGGAGGGTGTGTGCGCTCGGACTGGGGGAAGGGCATGTTTGTTTCTCTTCGGAAATGGCTTTGTGGGAATATCAGATTTGTTCCTTGCTTGGCACATGGAATTACATCACTTCCTGTACCCATTTCTTGGCTCATTGCCACAGGGGTGTAGAGCAACAAAGTGCAACGTCTTGGAACTTGATGTGGGTTTAAGAATGGCTGAAGTGGGTTGGCTGAGAGGGATATTTATACAGTCTCTGTCTCCTTAAATATCGTTTTTGAGTTACTACACGCT
>CM059336.1:10027010-10113146 GCA_030340685.1 Protosalanx chinensis
GAAATCACAAAGAGATAGGATGTTTAGAACAACACGTTTTGAGTCCAGTACAGATTCAAAGTCCTGGGAAAATGTCCAACTATATTCCTTTGCCTGCTTGGCAATGGGAGCCTCTATGTTCACAACAAATTAATCTTCCATTTTCTATGCCTCAGCACATCAAAGTCCCTGTCTCTCTTTTATGGCTGTTGCTTGTTCCATCCGGTCATAAAGCCTTTTAATGAAGTGGACAGGGTGGCCAGTCACCAGGGTTTAGAACAGCCAGCCAGAGGAAGGCGTTGGTCAGAGTGGCTGTTCTCCAGTATCTGGCCTCCCTGAACCCATATTGTTCAACACCACCCCCCACCCCCCATTCTGACCCCTTGTGTGAAACCCCCAGGAGACGTTCCATTCTGTGGTGAAATCTCAGCTATTCTTCATGATTCAGCCTTAGTGGGAACCCATGCTAACCCCATGCTAACCCCATGCTAACCCCATGCTAACCCCATGCTAACCCCATGCTAACCCCATGCTAACCCCATGCTAACCCCCTGCACGTTCTCACGTTCCAACCTCGCCTCATCTACGATGTTGCAAGAGTCCAGCCTCTGCTTCACACACTGATCTCCCCGCTGTTGGGGTGGGGGGGGTGGGGGGCTGCTCTGGCATTGGAACGCATAATTTATAGCTTGTGCTGAATGGAATCTTCTGTGGTTCACAGGTCATGATCAATCCAAATGAGCCTAAAGACGGGAGTGGTGGACCACTGGATGATGATGATCTGGAGTCTGGGGATGTGGGTTACCCTGGAGACCCAGAAGAAAGACACAGGCCTTTCCCAGCGCCTCGTGATCCTCTACCCTTCATCCTGGTAACACCTTCCATCATGTTTGTCTCCCAAATGTAGATATCAACAGGCCTTGGGTTAGGACACTTGAAATTGCAAGCGATCTATACTTTTTTTTTCTTCTTTTTTTTTTACTGTGTCCAACTGGATGAAACTCCATTTCCCAGAGTCCCCTTGGTGCTAATAAAAAGTTATCTGGCTCACCCCTAAAACCAATAGGAGATTCCACTTTCACCACGGTCTCCACAAGATGTCTGTTTCTTGAACTTAGCACGACCTCACATTTCTTTCCTGTCAAAGGTCAAGGTGTTCCTATGGATCACCTTTTCCTGACACCTCTTCCCTCCAGCAACACTCTTTACTCTTCCTTGCCTCTCTGTTTTACTACTTCTCACCCCATATCAATCTTCCATCATCCTCCTTTTCCCCCCTGATAAAAAAGTTGAAATACTCTGATGAAATACTAACTCACAGTTGTTTCGGATGAAGACTGCATAGTGTTGGGGTCCAGTGTCAGAATCCTGCTCATGTTTGTGTTGGCCATGGTTCTGCTCTCTCCCCAGTTCAACTGCACATACAGAAACGCCCAGAAACCTTCAGGATCAGGCTCGGTTCCTAAGATTACGAAGGAACCCGTCAACAATGTTGGCTTCGTCATGGAGCTGTACAACGACAAAATGTTCAACTTCCCTGCTTCTCAGGCATTCTACACCGTGTCTGAAAACCAGGAAGTGTTTGTGGAGGTAAATTCAATTCATTTGTAGAATTTTCGAAGATTAGAAAATCACTTAAACTCAACTCAAATGCCTTTTGTGTTTTTTTTGGAGATCTACAGTAGGAACAGTGTGGTGCAATTTTAAGATGTGGGAGTTGAAGATATATATATTTTTTGACGTAGAATTGCATGTGGGGAGTGTATGTTGGAATGTTTTTGTGTCTGTATCTACAGGACACACTGATCTACGGGATCAGAGTGTAGCTGTTAACTCTGTCTTAATTTAAACCGTGTCAAAACAACCCAGAAAGAAGTTCAGTGTGGACTCTTCGTCTGGTCTTAGATTTTGTCGCTCTTTCATCTCTTCGTTTGGTGTCCACGAGGTCGGGGTATATTTGCTCTTGGTCTGGCTGAAGAGTTAAGGCCTCATTTCTCCCTTGTAACGGATCGTGTTCTCCTTGAAACGTGTCCCGGCACATATGGAGAAGTCATAACCCCCCTGCTGTGGGTGTTTACACGTACACATTCTGCCTTGCTGCTTCAGAGGGACCCTGGGTACTAAAAAGAGACGGTGGAGATTCTGTCGAATGCTTGAGATTCATAGCGTGAGGGTCTTTGATGTGAGGATTTATGATGCTAACAGAGGAGGATGTTTCAGTGACAGTGTGGACAGAGAGCCAGCAGGCAACAAAGACATCTCTGTTTGTAAGGCAGGGTCCTGGCCCTCTCGCCCCGCCCTCTGCTCTCTCACACCAGCCTGAGACCTGCCCCCGAGGAGGCGGGGGTGGGGGGGCTGAAGGTGTGGAAGAGATGGCTCTTGTGCAACAAGCTCCGTCGGAACTTGTGTCACTCCGGGGTCAGCACTTGGATTTTGGTTCGCATGGTTTTGCTTGGTCCCTGGCCAAACGTAAAACGTCGCCTGTTTGTGTGTCTGTGCGCACGAGTGTGTGTTTTCTTTTCATACAGCTGCAGGGGTTTGCTGGTGCCACTGTTAGAAAACATGTAGAGTGAGGGCAAGAGTAGTTTGTTCAAGAGGAAGGGGGAAAAATAACTCAAGGAAATGTTCTGACTAAAATCCCACTTGAAGGTTTGTGATTCTTGGACCTCCTTAGATGGCATTCCCATCTCTTGTTCCCCATGCTGAGGCAGTCCTCTCACCATCCAGCTGGCATGTAGACTCATGCCAAGAAGATGTTCCTCACCCACATGCTTGCAGAAGGTCACAAGACACGTATCGAAGTTGGAGCGTTGCTAGGGAATATGTTTGGCGGAGTCTGATTGGTTCCTCCTCTCTTCTTCTTTGGTCTTCAGATCACAGCCATCAGAACAGATCCAGACCTGGACTTCATGATCCAGTCGTGCTTCATCTCCCCGAACTCCAACCCCAACATGCCCTCGGACTACCTCCTCATCGGGAACATCTGCCCCACGGATGACAGCGTGACGTACTACCCCCAGGTAGCGCCCCCTCACTCCCTGGTGGACCGAAAAAGGTTCGGCTTCACCTTCAACTCCAAGTTCGACGAGTCCTTCCTGTTTCTCCACTGTGAGATGTCGCCCTGCAATAAAAGGCTCGTCAGCAACCACCAGCTACCAATGGTACGTCACAACATCCTTCCTACCTCTCAAGCTTATTATATATTTCTTTGTAAAGTGTTCCAAATCAGTATCAGAAGTACTTTATGAAGTACGATATCGTTTGTATGCTATTTTGTTAGTGTGGCATTTTAGGGTGCACTCACGACTTAACCAACTGACAGTCTCGATACGTTTTTTTTGGAAACAGGAAGCATAAATCTACCTCAGGTTTCCTAGTTTGCCATCGGTAAAGGAAAACCAAAGTGCAGAAGTTCAAGTGTTGGTTTCCCCCTAGCTGAGTCTTTATGCGTCTCTACTAGGTCATTAAACTTTCGTAACCTTCTCCAGGCAGCCTTGTCCAGCTCGCTTGACCTCTGTTTAGGTTCCTGGGCAACAGGGCGGGGGAGCGGTGGGGGGGGGGAGGCTTGTCAGAGCCGTTAAAGGGGGTCTGGTGCTGATGTTTGCTTTCTGGTTATGAGCAGGGTCAGGGTGAGGGGACATGGGTTCTAAGGGTTTCCTCTGAGTTCTCCTTGTGGTCAGACTTTAAAAAAAGGGTTTGTTGGTTTTCCGATGGAGAAGATAGAGGAATGTAATATGTCAAAAGAATAGGAAGAATTCCTTCCCTTTTTCCTCCCCTTCCACTGAAAATATACTGTTGCCATACATATTTGGACTCACAGTTGACGTACACATTCAGAACGTACACGGTTTAAAGAAAATGATGATGATTGTTTGGACACGTCTCTATCTTCATCTTGTAACCATGACGCCCGTCTGGGTTTCCGGGCTTGTGCTTTGCCCCCCCCCCTGCAGTGTTTACAGATGGAGCACACCTGCTCGTCTGACAGCTCAGGTGAGACGGCCGTCAGTATCGATGTGATCCTGGCCATGACGAGGAACAGCAAGACCTCCTCCAGACCGCTGGTGCTGGTGTCTGACGACCTGCCTCAGGAACAGCCAGGTGAGGTCACAGCCAGGTGGGGTCACAGGTCACAGGATGACCCTGACGCAGCATCCTGTCTGCTCCATAAGGGCCCAGACTGTCTCTGTCACTAAGCAGAACTCCCTCTTCTGCTGCACATGGGGTTCATCTGCTTGTGGGACAGCATGTGTGTGTGTGTGTGTGTCTTTCTACATGCCACTGTGTGTGTGTGTGTGCCCTTCTACATGCCACTGTGTGTGTGTGTGCCCTTCTACATGCCACTGTGTGTGTGTGTGTTCCTCTGAGGGCCCAGCCCAGCACTGCCTTCCCGCACCAGTCAGCGTAGTGGGGCCGCGCAGCACGGAGATCCAGTTGTTCCCACTTAAGCTCTTCTCTGTGGCCTCGTCTTCCCGGTAGAAGGGGAGGGGAGGAGGGGAGGAGGGGAGGAGGGCTCTCCCAGGCTGTGGGAGAGCTGCCAGACCCCGAGGCCTCTCGTCACTCGCTCGCTCGCTCATTTGCTTACTTATTCAGTCTCCGAGGCCCACAGAGCTTGTGTGTGTGTGTGTGTGTGTGTGATCCCACCAAGGGTGGGGTGTGGATGGGGAGGGCCGTGGTTGACCAACCGAACGGTCACGTTTTACTAATTATGACCTAAGATGAGATGAGGGTGATATCATGAGAACGCAATAGCCTTTTAAGTGGCTTGGGTTTTCTAATCAGCCTCCCTGTGGTGCAACTACATCAGCAAGTGGACTGTGGTTGGTGTGAGTCAACTTTTATTGGCTTGTGAGTTAGAATAGTATATCAAAGCATTTCTAATCGCTACGGGCTCTCATTGTGCCCAGAGCAGGCAGCGATTGGCAGATAGAAAACAGTACTTTGTACTGTACTTGTTTAAACCCTGTTAACAAACCATCGTGCCATGCTGTTCTACGCTCCGTTATATCGCGTGTCATTTTTGGAACGCTCAAACCTGAGGCACCTCAACACTCCCTTTCAGCTCAGCGAGAACCGTCGACGCTGAGGTCTGAGTAATTGCCCTAGTCGGGCCTTTGTGTGCCAAAGCTAAGCTCAGCTACCCAAACCTGGCAACCAGTGTAAGGGCGTCTATCACTGATGCCAGTTTACCAGTGCAAAGGGTTTATTTTCCGTAATGCAGATTAAGTAAACACCGATATGCCATAAAGCTAATGAAAAAATGAGAGTGAGCTCCAGAGCTTTGCTTCCAACACAAAGGCTTCTCTTGTGCCCAGATGGCGAGGGAGGAAAAAAAGGAAAAAAATCAAACCCAAGCGGGCTTTCAAGGGCCGCTGACCTCTTCTGGAGAGAACCCAACACGTTCAGCTTGATCTGCAAATCAAAGAGAGCTGTTTGTGGGCAGTTGGGTGCATGGAAACATACGGTATATATAACAGCCTCAAAGCCTCGCATCACAAAAGGTGATGTACCGCTCCACAACATCAATAACATTCCCACTTATTTACGGAACCTGTAAACCATGAGAGAAGCTCGCAGGATCATCCGTATCCTCGGGGTTTTATCCTGAAGTGGACAGGATTGGTAGGAAGCGGAGGAAAGGCTTACTCGCTGCACGCTAGCATCTTAAACATTCGGTCTGCATTCATCTCAGCAGATTCTTTTTTGATACAGCTGTCTGAAGAAAAAAAGTAAAAACACCCCAAAAAACAAGCTGTTTGCAACATTTGCAACGACTGGGGGGGGGGGGGGGGGGGGGGGCCTTGCTCAAGCCGGTCACCAGGTGTGTTTTGTGAAGACAGACCACCAGAGTTGAGAAGGACTCTCTCTGTCCTCCCTGTCATGCTTCAGAGGAGAGGATGTGAGAGGGGAAACAAGGCGTTTCCAAGGAGTGTTCCTACGCTCGACGCTCAGGCAAATAAATGACGTGACTTCAGCTAATCTGAGACAGGGTCTGAGCTCAACATACAGATGGGGATCTTTGTCTCTCGCAGCAGAGAAGAGCAGAGTTCACTTCAGATAGCGTTCTGATTGGTCAGTGGAAGAGTCAGGGAGATGGGCGTCCATTCAGGCGCTTTATTAGACCTCATGGTTGGGTGGGGCTGGCCAGAACACTCTTGACCTCTCATGCATGCAGTTTTAGCCCAAAACCCCAACAGCAACCAGGGCCTCCTCTTTCGCGGCGATGCCCTTGGCCCTGGAACATTCTATCGCTTTCCTTCCTCCATAAAACTAGCTCGTCCATTTATACACAGCGCTCCAGTCTATCGTGCGCTGCACTGGGAAAGTAATCTGCCCCCCCCCCCCCACCACCACCACCCCCCCACCCCTCACCAGGGGGGTATTTGTGACTCTACGGGTCACGGCGCTGACTCAGCTAGCCTGAGTTTAGCCCAGCCCCTCTGCACACTTCCAAGAACCGAGGATATGTCAGTGTTGACGGCTCAACGCTGCATTCTCTGCCTGATGAGTCTGGAGGGACAGATAAGAGCTGGGGGGGGGGAGGAGGGGGTGTCCGGGGGGGGGGGGGGGGGGGCGTGGAGCTCCTGTCTGAAATCAAACTCCCCTCTGATGGTCTGTCATCGTCCTGTCACGAGGAATGTTAATCCAAAGGTGTTCTCGCCCAGAATAGACGCTATTGTACCAGAGTCTTGGCAGAGAATCAGGTTGCTCTCATGAGTTTCTCCCTCCGACACAAGCAGCCATTGTGTTGCGTCGTTGTCGGGACATCATTTCAGCTCATTTCACTTTTGACCAGTGTCCAGGGGGCTTATGAAAGAAGTAAGATGACCCTTGTTGGAAGTCATCAGGTTCATCCAGCTTGAATTAAAGATAAGATAAGAGGCTAATACCCCAGATACAGCACCTGTAAACCACAGCCAGCTTGTATAGATATGAGCTTTACTGCTACCTTATACCTTATCAACAGCCATGTGTCTGCTGTGTATTTTCAGATGAAAGTTCCCGCTCAGAAACCATAAATCCCGCAGATCCTCCCAGTGAACGTAAGTACACAATCCTTTCATTCGTTTGCCAACATTATATTAAATGTACAATGTTTGTTTTATGTTGATGTTTTTCAACCAGCTAACGTTCTCCCTCTCTGTTCTCTCTCAGCCATATATGGTCTGGACACGCCCACCGTGGTCGGCATCGCGTTTGCCGCCTTTGTGATCGGGGCCTTGTTAACAGGAGCTCTTTGGTTCATCTACTCTCACACAGGTAGGTGCTTTTGAACCGTGGGTTCTACCTTCCGCAGGACGCGACATCCCATGAGCGTCTCCGTGCCAACCAGCTCTCGTTCTAATCTCCCAGCATCCCCCTCTAACGTCCCGAGACCTCGTAAACAATACCATCTGAAGTTGGCCTTACTGTAAATACTTCCTGTTAGTCAGCAAAAACCGAGGTCTTCACTTTCCTGCTTTTGAATTGTCTCAGGGACCGAGGGGGCTGCTCAGTGGGTATTCTCAGCACAATGGTCCAGAGAGAGGGGCTGGAATTCCCCTTGTCCAGTTCAACATGGCTCTCTCAGGAAGAGAGACACAATCTGTGCATTAGACGCCATGACCTTTCCTCCTAGCCCCCTGGCCCTCTGGCCCCCTGGCCGGTGACCCCTGCTGGCCTCGGGGAGGAAGCAGGGTCCTCGCGGCCCACCGAGCATAGAGGCGTCCTGTTCTCTGCCTGACCGTTCAACTGTGACTCTGCCTTGATATCGACCCCGCTGCCTTCGCGGAAAACTGCTAGTGTGAAATTCGTCCGGAATCCGATCAGGGAAGTGGAACAATGTGTCTGTGTTTCATTCAGACACGCTTTTCTCTCTTTTTAGGGACCAAATGGTCCAAGTATCTGTTGTGACAGAGTAGCGCTTACTGTATCTTTTGAGTATGCAACCTCTTAGTTTGCTTGCTGTTCCATTGCTGCAGTTCTTCTGCGTGTGAGTTTTCATCTCAGCTTTGCAAAAGTCCAAATTTTCAAAAAAGATTTTTGTCTTTTCCCATTTCACGAAAGCTTCCCTTAATAAATAAGTTTAATTCAGATCTGATTGGATCAGAGTCACAGCAAAGGAGAGGCTGTTCATTCATACTGTGAGCCGAAGCAGATCAGGTGACAAGCCCCAGGCTTCTTATCTTCGTCATGATGTTTATATTGGCATCTCTTAAAAAGTCCACTTTATTAGAGCTTTATGAGTTTCCTAGGGAGACCAACTCAGAAATACAAGCCTTTTTAACTTGGCCTGTTTCCTAAAATGATCGAGGTCAAAGGTTTGACTTTCCACAAGGAAACAGGTGTAAAGAATTTGGTTATGAGAAGATTAGGAATTGTCCTTTTTTCATCGTTTCTCATGCTTATGAGAAAGCTGTTAGAATCCTACTTCTGTTTCCACCATTCTGCCTCATTGGTACAAACAGTAACAACCTGTTGGAGTCAAATATCCTTAGATGGCAACACTGACCGTTTTCAAGTCAACCCCAACTTTGTAAGCGCTTGAAAACAACCCAAAAATATCGACGAAGCATAGAAATATCCTCTCTTTTCCCCCCAGGGGCCTGTTGCAGTTTCAGACAGTGAGGTTGGTTTAGAAATATAGAGGCCTTGAAGCCTCTCTTATGAACATATATAGGCCTCCGGTTATTTTCAAATGCACCTCTGGTAGGAAGGAACTAGATCACAATGATATTGTCCTTCCAGTGATGGGACATAATCAGGATATATAGTCCACGCTCGCAGGAGTTGTGTGGATGCAGTAAGGCTTAAAATCCAAAACAGCGTGGAGAATGTTGTTGACACAGTAAGTGACTTCATGGAATGTGCACGTCCTCACTAGTGCTTCCTGTATGGTGCCTGAAATATTCACAAACATTCAGGGGAGTCTGTGGCTCAGAATGTGGAGCTTTACAAAGGAACAGGAAGCTCAGTGGTACTGTTGCCTTCTGGGATAGGTCGATAGGCGATAGGTTATAACGCAGACTTCGGAAGCTACTTCACTGACACGGAGAGAGGGAGCTAGCTGAGGAACTGCCTGGCGAAGAAAGGTCAATAGATTTATACTAAGGTGACATGTAACTGTTATTTATCTCCATCTGCCATCTGGCCAACGCGTTTATGTTGTTTTTAAGTAAAACTTATGTTACAAGTTATGGTTCCATAAAACTAACAGATATGCTTCATTTTGTTATTCTATATTTTTTCACTTTGAAATCAATTTAGAACTAGGATGATAGCTAAGAAGTAGACATCTTCCAAGAATAAAGAGATAGAGGGGAAAGGGAGAGAAAGAGAGACGAGAGAGAGAGAAAGAAAGAGAGAGACGGAGAGAGAAAGAAAGAGAGAGACGGAGAGAAAGAGAAAGAGAGAGACGGAGAGAAAGAGAAAGAGAGAGATGGAGAGAGAGAGAAGTATTTCATTTGAGACCTTTTCTGTAGCACAGCTCTCTGTGGAGAAGGAGCGTTTTGAGCTGAAGGTCTGGCAGCCTCCTCTGGCAAACATTAGGTAGAGAGGCCTAGGAGAGGTAGGGAGACTAGCTCCACATACACCATCATATTAACATGAAAATAGAAATAAAACCATCCCAGATTCATACACAGTCCAGTGAACAGTCTTCAGTGTTCAGGAAGGAAGACAGCATGCAAACAAACAATGAGTGCATTTTAATACCAGAGGTACATCGTGCCAATTATTTAAAACAAACAAGAGCTTACTCACCCCCCCACCACCCCCTCAACCAACCCCACCAATGCTTTCAATTCTCTGTCCAAAAAAACAAAACGAAAAAACTTTTTCTAATCAAATGGAAGCATTTTTATTTGCCCCCTTAACTTTCAGTCCTCAGCAGCTCCAGCGAGCAGGAATCCACAAACTGGAATGTTCATTTCAACATAGAATAATAAACAAGTCCGTGGTTGTGACCCAGGCAGAAGGGTCTGGCTCATGCTAACCCTGCTAGCTCTGCTAATCACTTCCAGATAACAGAGGAGCACTGGATAAGGAAGCGTCAGCTTTTTCCACTCCACAGTGTTTGTGAGACGTGATCGGTTGGCTTCTAACTTCATGTGACTTTTCTGGTCATCTACCAGGAAATGTTACATTCACTTAGAAGACCATGTCAGTAGAATGGCTACCACATGGACCAGCTAGACAGTAGTGGAGACTCAAACCAAATTGAGACTTTTGACCCCTTCCCTTTGACCCCTGCCCTTTGACCCCTTCCCTTTGACCCCTTCCCTTTGACCCCTTCCCTTTGACCCCTTCCCTTTGACCCCTTCCCTTTGTGTATCAGTTTGTCTTTTTGTCTTTCATATTTGAGAATACAACAACCTGATAAAAAAGCTTGTCTTCACATTGGGAACATTTCGAAATATTACTACTATCACCATTCTCATTATCTCCCCTCCCCCCTCTCTTTCCTACTACCCCTCTGCCCCCCCCCCCATCTCTCCCCCCCTCTCTCCTCCTACCCCTCTGCCCCCCCATCTCTCCCCTTCTGCCTCCCCTCCCTCTCTCCCCCCACCCCTCTCTCCTCGTCCTCCAGGTGAGACAGCTGGAAGGCAGCAGGTCCAGAAATCCAAGCCCGTCTCGGAGAACAGCAGCGCGGCCCACAGCATCGGGAGCACACAAAGCACTCCCTGTTCCAGCAGCAGCACGGCGTAACCCAGGGCAACCCAGCGGGACGGCCCCACCCCCGCCCCCCACCCCCCCACCCACCCCCGGCCGCCCGGGGCACAGGAAGGGCCACATGGGTCATCGGGGCTGGTTTGTTGACTTTGGGTTCCCTGGATGAAAGGGATTATTCTGGGATGCTTTGTCTTGAGCACAGAAGGAAGAGGCTTTAAAGAAGCCAAATAAAACACGCTTTTCTCGACATACCAAAATAATATAGTAACCACACCTGATGTGCCCTGTCCGCCATTGCAAAAGAGACGTTTTAGAGTCACATGACTACTGTACTGGATGTGATTGGTCTTTGAGCAGAACTACACAGAGGCCCCTTGAAAAGACAATCATGCAATGCAATCATACAATATCCCTACAATCAGTCAAAATAACCATCATACAAAACAGTGCAAAACTAAACCTTTAAACAGATACACGTTGCAGTGAAATTCCATTTAGTTTGTTACCTTTCCAAAATGCTGCTTTTTTCCTCATTTTTTTTTAATGTTCAACCACAACAGATCATTTTGTTTTGACCTTAAATGGTAAGAGGCTGTAAATAAGAGCAAGCATGTGCCAGAAGTCTCCATAGCAACAAGGTTCTTTGCACAGACTGAAGTCAGTATTAGTTCAGTCTGTAGACTGTTGTTGAGTCTGCTCAGCTGATCTTATAGGGGAGGTTCTGGTCAACCACTATAGCAGAGAGCAGTGGGGAGGCAGAAGCTTCTGCTGCATGTTGTACAACATGGCTTCACAACATGTTTTCCAAATCACTCTCTACGGTGAAGAGACCACAGAACACAGCACAGATGTTGAATGTATGGATTGATGCTCTCTAGAATGTAGAGAAGAAGAAAATGTGAACTTTAATGATGATGATGATGATGATGATGATGGAGGATGAGTCTGTTAGTCATATTATAATATATAAGAAACTCATTCTGTATTCATAGCAGATATAATGGTAACATCTGTCAGGTTTTGAGTATGTTATTTTTAACACCAGTATGTTTAGTGGATCTATTTGGTTATAGTGTTAGTGATACCAGTTCTAAAGTATGTCTAAACTTTAGGTTTGGCAGGTGTTATTGTACAGTACTTACAGGGGGATTATCTCCATAAATACAGACACTCATATGTCCCCTTATATCATTCCATATTATTCAAAACAGCTATTGCAATGGTATGTATATTTTGTAAATATTGTAAAAAGAAAGAACGAAAAGCACACAGAAAGGGTTTAAAATCAAGATTTAGCTTTGGGCTTTTTATACAATGTTTTATTCTACAGTTATTTGCCAGAAGTCGCAAAAATCCCCAACCAATAACTTGCGGTGAGCTACCGTGTCATGATTGAGGACATTACAAGACCTGCAACAAACAAACAAGTTACTTATCTGGGTCTTGAACCACTAAAACTCTTTCAGCTGATGTAAATAATGAATCGATATCTTTGAGCCGCCATTTTGAGTTTGTGATAAGTGGTTGTAAAGCTGGTTTGGTGGTGGAACTTAAGTAGGAGAGATAGTGGGGTTAGCTCTAAAGTATATTTCGAAGCGGGGTTGGTCTTACAGTACAAGTCTGTTCAACAATCCCTTTCTCATCTCTTAAAACCCTTTTTGATGTCCTTGTTTTTAAGAAGAAAATGAAAGTGTGGAGTAAAACACGTAGCCTGCGTTGTAAAATCGTTCAAAAGTTACGTTTACGCAAATGGGTCTGTTGAATTGAATTACCTAAAGCCTTTTAATTTCAGGCCATTTCAACAAACCATTTAAGTCAAACTAACGTCCAGGTTTTCTATTGAAGGTGAGATGTGTGGCCTAAACATGGAGTTCACCCTTTAATTGATGTAAAGCCAGAATATCCCCACCGTCAAATGAATGTTCCTTATTGTGCCTTAACAGTCCTGTATCTATCACCTACATGTCTAGATTTATATGGATAGGTTTGCATTAGTGTGTTCAAAAAGGTACTGTAGGTATCAATTTATAAGTTAAAGCTAAATGTTTAGGTGTCCTTGAGTTTTTAAGTTTAGGAGAAAAGGGACTGGTTTTAATGAATTCAAAGAATAGGTGTAAATATTGTGTAAATATTGGCTGCAAAACAGAATGTATGTTTTCTCAAAGCTTTTATATTATTGTTTGTTTTATGTAAACATGTATGCAATAGATGTCTCCAAAAGTGAAAAACAGAGTATAGATATATTGTTTGTCTATAAAATTATATTTTGAATATATTTACAGAGTCAAGCTTTAGTGTCCCCAGTACTGTGAATTTTATATGCGCTTGTTTTTATTTTTCTTAAATGTACATATTACCTTTTGTTTAAGAAGAAATATTAGCAATCATTTTTATATGTAAAACTTTTATTGTGACATCTCCCAAGGCCAACAATCACCTTAAACTAGATTATAGTAAATGAAAACAAAAGTAATATATCTTTAATATGTAATGATAACATGATAGATTCAGATTTTTTTAAAGGCGTATATGGTGATGTTACTTAAGTGTGATACTGATAAAGTTACAACCATTTAAAAGTGATTATAAGAAAGTTTGTTTTCAGTCTCCCTGGTCTCATTTAGCATATTACTTGTGGTTGTTACAGTACATGTTTTCTAAGGGATATTTATAAACACGTTTTATATGCGAGTAAAAGTTACCGATCATTACTGGTCATTTGTGGATAAAATAAAATAAAATCTTCCCTTTTTTTTTTCTACATTCCTAATGGCTAATGGTTTCACTTATAGATAATTTCACCTTCATCCATAACTTTGTCACCTTTGTGAGTTTGTCCATTTGAATGTTTGTTCCAGTGATCTGGCTTCAATCACAAGCCTGACTTCACACACTAGTCTGCCAGACACTGACAATGTTGGAGAAAAACTGCTTTATTGATTTGATCATAAATCCATACTGTAGACCTCCTTAACGAAACCCTTAGAAATAGATTTGTTTTTCTTTGGTTTATTTTCTGAACTTTTGTCTACCTCACTGTTGTCTGTAAATGTGTTTGTGTGTGTTTTGTGTGTGTTTATGTTCTGTATGTTTGTGTGGATAGTATACAAATATGAATGTGTGTTTGTGTGTACAGTAAGTATGGGCTTATATATGGAAAAAAGAGAGGGAAGGAGAAAGGCTCTTGGTTTAGAGCTGGTTAGGCCTCTGAAATCTCTAAAGCTACATGTTTGTGCATTTTATGCTACATTTGTATCTATATTAAGCAATCATGAAACAACCAAAAATGTAATATACCTTATCTCAGTACACTTCAATCAGTCAGGTTTTGCAAACTTTTTCTTTGTATTTCTCCCAAAAGATTTGCTGTAAATATGATGCATTATATTTGTATACTTTTTACGCGCAATAAATTGTTATAGCTCAACATTAACGTAATTCTCCTTGATCTGTTTTTTTAACATCATTTTCCTGTAGTTCATTATTCTCCCAAAAGTTGTCGTGGTATTGTGAGGGATTTGGCCAACAAGTTAAAAAAACAATGATGCATTGTTCAGTTTTGAATGTGTGATCACAATCAGAATCTATTTTAACCACTATGCAAGATTTACAAACACAGAATTCACTATGGCAGAAAGGAGCAAACATAGAACATATATGTGACATAATAATGATAATGATAGTGCTAAGTTTCTCAGTTGAATAATGCTCTATAGGAATCTCTCACCCTGGACGTTTTCTTAAAGAGGAATCCATTGTGGTAATGATGTGCTGGGTTTTGGCACGGGTACGATTAGGTTACAAGCTCTCCCTCGGCTGAAATCATTAGCTCATGATACAGACCATGTGCTGATCTGGGAAGAAGATGTGAGAGATGAGGTTTGCACCTTGATACTTACCCAATCACTCTGACGCATACTGTATGTGCTCACACTGTCAGCACGCACACACACACACAAACACTCACTCCCACTGTCAGCATGCACACACACACACACACACTCACTCCCACTGTCAGCATGCACACACACACACACACACACACACAAACTCACTCCCACTGTCAGCATGCACACACACACACACACACACACACAAGACCCACGCTCCCCTTTGGCTAAAATGGCCAATCCTCCCCTCTGATTAGAGATTGAGCAAGACTTTCAGTGTGATATCATAGAGGCTTTGCTTGAGTAAGACTTGAGTTCTCATTACGACATGTTGACCTATTCCACTCATCCCCAACCCAAATGATCAGTGAAGGCCCTGTCGACCCCTTATGATGTCACTCTTTCGACCCTTTATGAGGTCACTCGTGTCACTCTGCTTGTCTACATGCCTGTCAGCATCATCAAGGGTCTTTCTTTGTATGAAGTGATCTGTAAAAGACCCCATGAATATGACCAGAAGGTGTCTCTCATTCAGGAACGTCCAGCTGATGACTCACTCCTGTTGTCCTCTCCTTGGACTATCAGCCAGGAAGTGAGGTCATGTTTTGATTCACCACTTGTTCTTTTCCAGTTGGAGACAGATGATCTTATTTGTTTTCTGAAATCAAAACCTGATGCATTCCGTCAAACATTGCACTGGCGTATAAATGTGTGACATCAACCGAGACTGAGAAACAACAACAAATGTGAAATGCTGCTGTAAAACGACTGGTTTCAGAAAAGCTGCATGAATCGTCAAAAATGTTGGGGCCACTTCTTGCTTCAGTTTGTACCTTTGTAACGCCTCAAAATGTACATTTATCCCACTAATATTCTGGCCCAGGAACATTAATGCAAGTTGCATTGATCTCAGACGAAGAAAGAAGTAAGTTTGAACGTTTTAAACGATATTGTAAAAGGATAAGTCGGCTGGGCACGATGAAACTTTCCATAATCGTCCCAATGAAACAAACACTCCACAGTCTTGGCTGATGTCTGTCCCTATAAGAAGACCCCATGAAGTTCGACATGAAATTATTAATTTGCATTGAAAACCTGGGACAATTTCAAGAGGGATTTTCAACAGGATTTGCTATGAAGCAGTTGCTGAAAAAAAGGAGCTTTTCAACAATGTGTTCATCTCATCTGCATCGCAAAACTGTAAGTATCATATCTGTCGCTGTTTTTAGCAATGCTCATGTGTTTTGGTGACGTTGATAATGTTATATCTCGGTGAATGTTACACCAAATAGATCGAAAAGAACAGTTTTTAGGAGAGAAAGCGATTCCCTAAAGATCAATGGTATCAGCATTGTTATTTTGGTCACAAAAGTTTTGAAATTTGAGTGATAATGTGTCGCCCGGTTG
This sequence comes from Protosalanx chinensis, assembly GCA_030340685.1. Taxonomy (NCBI): domain Eukaryota; kingdom Metazoa; phylum Chordata; class Actinopteri; order Osmeriformes; family Salangidae; genus Protosalanx; species Protosalanx chinensis. The sequence goes on from CM059336.1 coordinate 10,042,937, forward strand.
ACCGCATAGTCATAATCGGACGCCATGTCTTGATGCAGAAGTTCATATCTTAACCTTTTGCAGTTTGTTCATGTTGTTCAAAAAGGTTGCGCATGGCAGCTTTCTAGAGATATGGGAATTCTGCTTTTAGCCAAGTGGCCAGATTATTTTCGTGATTTGTGTAAAACTGGCAATCTGAGTAAGACTCATAAGGTTCTATGGCAGTTTAGGGGGAAATTCATGCAGAAGGATAACATGGGCTGTGGCCTGGCAGGCAGCACTAACACAGGGTGGTCTCTTATATTAGGACCCCAACCCTTTGTAACTTAATAATCATTATTCTAAGTTGGTCAAGTGAGACGTGTTTTGGAATTTGCTTGCAACATTTGCAAAAGGGGAAGATGGCCAAAAAGAACAGTGTTCAACAACACCTCACCATGGAGAGCCTTGGGTGGTTTTGGAGCTCCCCAGGAAACAGCAGGGTCGTGTCTGGATTCGTCGGTCTGTCCACTCAACACTGTGGGATGTGAGGCATGGCCCTCTCCACGGGCCGTGCTGGGTTGAGAAAGCCCTCACATTTCCATGTATTCATTTAGCAGACGCTTTTATCCAAAGCAACTTACAAGAGAGAGCTTTACAAAAGAGCATTGGTCACTGAGCATAGCGACGTCAGAGACCCCAAACATAGTGGACTTTTAGATTGTAATATCAGCCTGGTTGTGCAAAGGACCCTTCACGTTTGGAAATCTCTGCTGTTATCCTAAAGGATTTGATGGGTTGGCTGAGGGCCCCAAGGGCACCTATCTGAACAGGAACCATAACGAAATACAGAAACCTTTGTTAAGTTAGACTGCAGTTGTGCTAAGCAAGGGAATTGGAAATGATTCAAGCGAATCAGCGAAAAAGAGGACATTAGGTTGAGTGTGTTAAGACTTAAAGGGTCAGGTGTTTAATCATTTAGCAGACAGTGTTATCCTGAGTGTACTTTTGCCCCTATTCTTATGATGTTTGAAAACAGATTCTCCTCATTTTTCTACTCACAAACGGAAGACAGTTGAGCTATGGGATGTGGATTATCTAGAGAGACGATGTACAGGACAGCTTGGAGTCATTTTGAAGCTAGTTTGGCCCACACTGTAACGCCTGCTGCAACTGGTAGAGGGTCTAAGTTTAGCTTCACAGCACAGCCCGCCCCTTGGTCCACACAAAAAAAAAAGATTAGCACATTTTGAGATTCCTGCCAGTATCCATAAAGTAGATTCATTTTGCTGAATTGCAAACTGTGTTTTGATTGTGGCTCATTGGTGCTTGTGTGTATATTTCTTCGAGACGTTGGAGGGTCTGAGTTTTATTGCTGGAAAGGCTGGAGTGAATCCAGTAAAAAAATCTATATGCCCAAAATCACAGTGTTCATAATAGAGTAGAGGCTCAATCACAACCAGACTCATACCACACTCAAGCACCGCACACACACACACACACACACACACATACACACACTCTGCAACAACACAGAAACTGTTTTCCAGAACCACATCAAATTCCAAAAAACTCTATTCTTTCTTCCATGTTTCCAACCAGTATGATTCTTTTATTTGGACAACTAGTCTTATCTGGAGAGGTTGTTTAGAAATGTGCTTATCAAATGAAGGTTTGAAGGCGCCAAGATGAATGTGGCAATGGTAGAGTTGGGTCATGGATACTATGCCAGCATTCCCCATAATCCATCACTCTAGGCCAGGGCCAGGGTCTTCCCAGCTCACAGTTCTACTTCACAAACATATTTTCCCTCGTAGAAATTACTGCTTTCTTTCATGCTTCGAGCAGTATGGAAATGCAGTCAACAAACTTTTGAAGGAGAACTTTGTATATATTTTTTTTTAAACGTTTTTCTTTTTTTTCATGTGTGCGAATTTCGAGACAGGAGGAGATTATAGGAAATCTGGCTGGCAGAGTTTGACTGCTGGTGTTTATCTTCAATGAGCAGAACTTTGTCAGGATCATTTGGCTTTGGACCAAAGCAAACATGCATCTTTTAAGTGGATGACATCCAAAATGAAGGCTGCAGGTTTGAAGGGGAGCTGGTTTAGAGACTGTGGCCCATGATTCATTTGTATAATCATGCTACTGTCTCCTTCTCATCCTGCTTAATAATGTTTCTCTTAATGGTTGTTAAATACGTTTTGAACGGCAATGACTACAATTATAGGCAGCTGGAATTTATATAAAACGCTTACATATAAATAAAAAGAAACTGTTGAAATGACTGTGCTTCGCTATGATAAACACGAAGCAATTTGCTGTCATTTGAAACCCATTCTTCCCTATTCAAGTACCTGTTCTCCTCAAAAACAGTTGAATCTTATTCTGCGCGCTGTCCTCTGCTGAATACTAACCGTATTCTTGGAGGATGGCATGGGGCTGGAAACACAGCCAGCTGCTGGAGCCTGCCAAAGACACACTGCAGATGTTCTGAGACAGAAAAGCCAGACTTTATTAACATTTGTTATTCCACTCTGGACCCTGGCTCTCCAAAAAGTGGCCCTGCCAGGGCTCTGGAGCCGTACTCCGCACAGCAACCAAGCTAAATAACCCCGGCCTCACTAGCTGGGCCTTAAACACAACCAGATGTCTGTGCCCTCAACCAATAATCACATCAAATGCACAGCTTTGCTCCGATTGGTCGAAAGGGAAGCCCCGAGTTGATCACTGAAAGCTGTCAGCTAGAAAACAGATGTGTGGGGTGGGTTGTGAGTGCTGAAAGTAGGGCTGCAGGCCCCAGCACCTCTGGAAGGTGGCTGGAACAGACCGGTAGTTGAAGGAAGGGGTAGAAATGCACCGTGGAAACGTTCAAGCACACTGCAAGTCCTCAGGACTTCAGACAGGAAATCATATTTGGAGGAAGGGTAAAACTTGCGGTGAGCAAAGTATTTTTTTTAAGCGTAGAAAAAAACATATGCATTCATTTGAATGTTTAGATTTTTATTTGTATTATGTCTTTTCTGGTTTGGAAATGTTGCTGTGCTACATAGTAAGCTGAGCTGTTTACTGTTCATTTAATCATTTAGCAGACGCTCTTATCCAGAGCGATTTACAGCACAGTACAGAGACATTCCCCCCCCCCCCCCCCCCCCCCCCTCCCCCCGAGGCAAGTAGGGTGAAGTGCCTTGACCAAGGGCACGTGTCCAAATGTAGCCACAGCTGGGAATCGAACCGGCCACCTATCTCCTGCCTGACTTCAGCCTTTTTACTTTGCTGTGGTCTTGTTTCAGGTTATTTTTGCTCCGGATAATCATGTTCAAATATTAGAATAACTACCTGTCACCTTAGCGGGCCCCCCCGCACACACACACCCGCGCACACACACACACACCACAGGGCCTCAAACCCTGCATTCAAACCTCCTCTGTCCCACGCTTTCACCAATGAGAGGTTGGAGGTGGGGGTGTGGGGTCAGATAGTTGTGTATTTGCATAGCTTCCTCAGAGACTTGGAGCCGTGTAAAGTTCAAAGATAAAAATGTGAGAAATGTTTGCACGTAAAGGCTATCATGTATTTGCCATGAGGAACCGTTTTTTTTTTTCTTCGTTTTTTTTCCACCCATCTCTTCGGCTGTGTGAGTCATGAGATGAATACCCAGGGGGGGGACAAGGTATCTTTGTTGATAGGAACTTTGGCTTGGCGGATGACAGCCATGTGTGTTCAGTCAGTGCTGTGGTCTGCCGGTCACACCGTCCAGCTCACGCACGCTTCTGGACACGACAAGCTGCAGTCTGCCGTCCAATAACACATCCAGCAGGATGGGGATTGATCTGTCATTTGTCCACCCTGTCCTCACGCAGTATCGGGTGTCACTGGACGCTCCTGCAGCCTGACAGGAGGTCGTCAGACAGCTCACACACGCTGTCCTCTCTGTAGCACGGCACTCCACAGCACTCCTCCGGTTCAACACACATTAGAGCAAGCAGAGCATGCTTCTGACATAACCACTGGGTTTTTGTAAAAAAAATAAAGGAAAAAAAATAAAAAATAAAGAAAACAAATATATATATCTTTGTCTTATTCCTAGTGGAGGTGTTTTTGCAGATGGTATTTGTGGTCTGGGTGCATTAACATAAATGGGGGGCTGCAGTTGACGTTGAACGGTTGAATTCCATGGACGTGTTACCGCACAGTCTCCCTGAAGGTCCTTACTCTACTCACTCAATCTGAATAACAGACTGTTCCTGCTGGAGGTCAGTCCTGGCATCTCTTACTGTCTCCTTCTCCACTCCTCCATCTCTCTCTATTTGTCTGTCTGCTTGTCTGTCTGCTTGTCTGCCTGTCTGCCTGTCTGCTTGTCTGCCTGTCTGCTTGTCTGTCTACTTGTCTGCCTGTCTGTCTGGTTGTCTATCTGTCTGTCTGCCTGTCTGCTTGTCTGTCTGTCTTTCTTTCTCTCTGTCTGGTTTTCTCTATTCCTCTCTCTGTCTCTATATTTCTTTTTCTATCTGTCTGTCTGTAATCCACACATTCGACCTGACCTGAGACTTGTCCTGAATAACACACCATGGCAATATCATTAGCCATATGTTGAAACAACCATTTTCTGTTATTGGAGAACCAAGAGATGTTTGGGCAGAATCTGCATTCGTTTATCCAGTTCAACAGGGGAGCAGGGCACTCTAGTCAGTTCTATTAGATCAATAATGTCCTAAAGATGTGCCAAGATAGAATTACATAAACACCCCCATTCTACGCCCCCCCCCCCACCCCCCCCCCCCCCCCCCCCCCCCCAGGTTAGACAGAACAGGCTCTGTGTCCAGATAGACCAGGACCCCTGCGGAGGAGTCTGGCTTGCCGAAAGCTGTCAAAGTCAGAAGCAGCCATGCTAACTGTCCGTAGAAAGATCCTCTGATGATAATACAAAAAAGGAAAAAGAAGAAGAAGAGAGGGGAAAAAGAAGTGGTATTGTCCTGATTGGCTCAGTGTAAACAGTCGTCCCCCAGGGCTCGGTGCTTCAGCCTTGCTCTGCTGCCCAGAGGAGGGTTTTCACCCTACATGGTCACCGTAGTAACAACACACAGGGGTTACGACACAAACAGTTTATTCAAAGGGACTCTCATGTTTAGGTTAATGTCCCTGTCTGGGGTGTTTTCTACTGGGTTTGGGAGCTCATTTTCCCTGTGTATATTCTGGAGTAGGCCAGCTGTGGAGAAGAATGGTCATTTTTCCTTACAGTGTATGACAGAAGAAAGCCTAACCTCTACAGATAGTGTGAAAACGTATAACCTGTAAAAAATAATACGACGGGCTATCACCTCGGCTGCTCGTGTTGATTTAAGAGCCAGTCAGCCATTTTTTTTCTTCCTGACAAAATGAACAACCTCCCAAGTGATGGAAATGTCACATAAATAGGATTAAAGAATTGAAACCCATGAAAATGCCGAGGATTTTTCTTTGGCCCTTGAGAACGATTCTGCAGATGTTTTCTGCTTGCCGTCAGGGTACACTTCGTTCGGTGGTTTCGACCAAAACAGATGCAGTGAGTTTCTGAAGCATTTTCTAATAATAAGAGGGAATTTACTGGCCCTGTAACACCTCAGCAATAGTATAAATCAGCCGTGTTGTGTTGCCCGGTGCCCTGGTTTTGATGGGCAGTGCTGAGTGCTGTTAGACGAGGAGACAGTGTCTACTAATGTCTTTCACAGCTGCCCCCCCCCCTCCCCCCGCCATCCTCCATCAACAGGTTTGTAATGCTCTGGTAAAGTTCTCACTCACTAAGTGTCACCCCAGTGGCTAGCAAATAGTGAAAACCAAATAGTAACAGTTTTGCATGGTTAATAATTATGCTGATTTCACAAGTTTCTATATTTCCATCACTCCCTAGTATGATTCTAACAATATGTTTTGGAATGTTGGGCTGGTATAGATGTTCTTTTCCTGGCCCTCATGCACTCTTAAGAACTCTGTGTTCTTTAGAACACCACCACAATTCTTTTTATCTAGCTTGGCGCTTCAAAGACTCTGATTACAAACTAAATTGGATTTAGAATGATTTCAAGTTCGCCCCGATCTACTGGAGCTTATTGGGGCTGCGTAGAACAAATTGATTACAGGGTCCTCTTTCATTCTACAACATCAAACCTTCATACCCAAACCAAGAACACAGCAAGTGAATTAACAGGCATCGTATTCAGTTGGTTGGCCAAGGATAATGTACAAACAAACCAAGGATAATGTACAAACAAACCAGGGATAATGTACAAACAAACCAAGGATAATGTACAAACAAACCAGGGATAATGTACATTTTCCAATGTTAATCAAACTGTTGGGGTCTGAGGGAAGACACGGAGAACAGCTGGTAGGGGCCTCTTGTCGTTTTTTCTTCTCTCTCTCCCTCTTTCTCTTTCTATCTCTCATTTTTCACTATTTCCCCCCTCTCTCTCCCTCTCCATGTCTCTTTCATGACCCAGAGATGTGCTTTTGAGTTCAGGGGTCTTGTGTAGCTCAGTCCTCAGACTGGGTTAGTCTCCTTCAGGACCTGGCCTGGTCTCTACTGCTGCTCAGTCCAGCCACTCCTCTTTGATGGTCAGCTCTCCACTGTTGCTAAGCAAAGCTTCTTTCATGCAAGGTATCAAACATTCAGCAGGCTTCCGTCCTTCACTCCGGCCCCAGCATCCTCTCCCCTGACAACGGTTGTCTGGAGGGCGTAGCCATGGAAACTTTGTAGAATAATACATGTTTGGCACTAGAGCCATGGCCCAAGCACACTCCTGCTGTAAATCTCTTTTGATTGTGAACTGGTTCAGGTTTAGAAGGTTCACTGTGAAGACGGCTGTCTACTGTGTCTGGAGTCTGAACTGGAGTCTTCTTCTGGAGAAGAAAAACCATTCGAGCCTGAAGCTGAAGGTCTTTTGGGTGTTGATGACGGTTTCATCGCCGAAGCTCTTTCTATTGGAGGGGCAGTGAGCTGTGTTACAGTAGCTTTCACCCTCTGCAAACCAGACCCAAGTACTTTGGTTCTAAGTACTTTGCAGCTCACAGTTTTAGATAATGATACAGTTTGTACCCGTTTTTTGATCTTATATTTAGTTACACTGTTCTCAGGTGGGTTGGCTTAAAGCAAAATAATATATATCAACTTTTTGACAGTTTTTCCCATTTCAAGGGCTTTAAAGAAAGGAGAAAGCTCTTTGTATTTATACCAGAGGTTTGTGTTTACAGTATACAAGAGATGATGTGAATTTTACTTAACAGAAAATGAGGTGAAAGTATAATATTGGGATTATTTAAACATGTTTGCCTGCTTTCTTACTTAACATTATTGTGATGTTTCTATCTGCTTGCTGATCCAAAGTTGAGTTTCTCTGTCATGTTAACCTCAGAGTGGTGAGTGGTTAAGAGTTAATGATACGCTAGTGTGGTTCCAAGCCTGATCCAAGTCCCCCCATTCATGGGGCCTAATGCAAGTCCACAGGCTGTCATTAACGTTGAAACTCTGTGCTGATTAAATCTGCGGTGCCTTTTACACAGAAAATGTCTCTTCATCGTATAAACAACGCTGTGCCCATTAAATTTGCCACAACAGACAATTACACTGTTAGTTCCCAGAAAGCAGAACGGTCTTTTTTCCCCCTCAACTTTGCTTTTTTAAACAGGATTTGGCTGGGTAATTAACCTTTAGATCTATTGTATTTGCGAAAAACGTAGTTTCATCAGTGCATTCCTGGTAGATTAGACCATCGATAGGAATGTTATGAAACTCTGGGGATTGTTGGAGCAGGGAGGGCTTGACAGAACTTGTTGGTTAACAGAATTGGGACGATGGTTTGAAGGAGGTGACTGAACCCTGGGAACAGCTGTCTCCTCTAACACAGAGGAAGCAGCTTAAACAGTCACTTATGTCCAAACTTTCACTCCTCCACATTCACTCCCTTCTCACAGGAAATGGCTTAATAGTGTCACAGATTCCCCCCCTCCCCTCCCACCACCCCGCCACCACCACCCCCCCCCCACCCTCAGTGAACGCTATGATCTCAGTTAATCTTAACGAGGGTTCATTCAATCCCGGCAATTGCTTAACTTTCTCTTGAACATGGGAAAGTGTCACGGCTGCAAATAGAACCGCTTTTCAATCTCCCTTCAGTTCTTCAAGGTCTGCGTGTGGACTTGGGATTCGTTTTTATAGGGTTAGGCTATTCAGGCCCTTTGATGTCCCTTATGACCTGTAGAAAGGGTTCCTGTGTTGGGCTCTGTGGCTCTCTCCAGCCCCCCTGTTCTACCTCTCCCTGCAGCAGTGTACCTGCCTTCACTGGGCCCACCTGCTGTTCCCGGCGGGGCGGTTGAACCAGCAGTGAACCAGAGAGGGACGCTCGTCTGGTGTGTAAGCCCACTGAGCTCAGAGAGAGACGGGGAGAGAAAAAAACCACAGTAGGAGAAATAAAAAAGAGAGAGAGAGGAGGATAGAGAGACCTCCAGAGGCTTAACCGCAAAAAGTAATGCAAAGGACATTCGTGAAGAATTTTATATATATATATATATATACTTTACAAAAACATATTAAAAAAACAAAAGGAAACAACTTGCAGACAGATGTGTCCAGACAGCTTAGTGGACATGATGGAGCACCGCGCATGGAGATGAGACTCCCCAGGGGGGTTAGTGGTGGAGGTTGGCGGGACTGGGGGGGGGGGGGGGGGGGGGGGGGGTGTCTCTGCACTGTCTCCCCAGGAGGGAGAGGGTGAGTCTGGGGAGGGGAGGGGAGAGAGGGTGGTTATTCATCCTTACGCGGGCGCTCCAGTGCTCGCTTGCGTTGCGTCTGAGACGCAGAGTCCTTCAGGGGCCTTTATGAGAGACTGTTAAACTGCCTGGGTTCAGTCCAGATGTCTGAGCTGAGGAGGACAGCTTTACCAGAGATGGGCTCAGGTCAGCCTGACGTGTTGGTGCCAAGCCTCCCATACTAGCCAGTCAGAAGGAGGCCACTGGTTCATGTGATGTCACAGGAAAGGTGCTGGCAGGCAGGCAGCAGCAGTGACATCACAGGCCGCTTTGGGGAGGGACCGTCCCACTGAGGGGACACAGGAAGGGGGTCTGGAAGCTGGACTTCAGTTCCGTGAGGAAGCCGTGGCGTGATCTTAGATGGCACAGCCGCACTTCCCACCGCCGCCTGAGCTGTGTTCGTTGGCAAAGTCTGAAGCTGCGGTCACACACTGGGGAGAAAAAAAGAAAGAAGAGGTTTGCTTTGGAACTTGGCCAGTTTAGGGTTGCGCAACCCGAGGGTTGAGCTCACTGCTTGTAATATTTGGTGTTTGGAGAAGGTGGGGTAAGGGGGAGGTAATCAATAAGAGGAAGAAGTTGTGTGTTGGGAAGGAAGACTGTATTTGCCCAAGGAATATTATTTAATGTCCTCCTTTTTTTTGTATTTGCTGAAAGCAAATATTGAAGCATGAAATAGCAAATGATCCAGTGGACTTTGCCACATCAGCAGCAATAATTCCAGTGCATTGATTCTGATTCAGATTGGGATGCGTTGCCTAACTTAATCACAAGCACAGAACGCAAACAAACCTTATATGGTATCCCAAATCAAAGTATCCAAATGTCACTTCTTCTGTTATTCTCCCCTGCCGGGTGAAGATTTCTCTGCCTGCAGCGCTCTCTGGTGGTGAAGTGCAGTACCAACAGGCAAACCACTACCCATACAGGAAGAAAAACAAAGCATTTGTGCCAGAGAGTTTAAGATTATTGGATGAATTGTACAACTGACTGAATAGCAGGGAAGTACACTGGATAAGGTGCTTATCTGTTCCCTTTTAACACTCTGATGTGTTAATGTCTCTCCTGTGGTACGAATGAATCAACGACATCAAATGCAATGTGTCAGGACTGGGTGATAGTTTTATAGTTTTTTTTTGTGTTAGAGTGTGTAGTGCTGGACGTAAGTGTGTTTAGTCTGGATAAACTTCACCAGAATCTCCCCTGTCGTCGGTTTTTTAGTCTCTCTCTGCTCCTACACAGGTGTTTCTGTGAGGGAGGAGGGGGGGGGGGGTTGTAAACCAAACTGAGCTCTGGACAGGGTGTTCTGTGGAGAAGGGGCTCTCAAAGCTGGGGGCCCTTAGGAGCATCTGTCCAGTGCACAGAGCCATACTTTATACCATACAGACGACATGCTTTACAGTTTACAGTACTCAATCTTTACAGTACTCAGGCTTTATAGTACTCAAACTTTACAGTACTCAATCTTTACAGTACTCAGTCTTTACAGTACTCAAGCGTCTGCTCAAATGAATAAATGTAAAATGAATAAATTTACTCAGTCTTTACAGTACTCAGTCTTTACAGTACTCAATCTTTACAGTACTCAGTCTATCAGTACTCAATCTTTACAGTACTCAGTCTATCAGTACTCAATCTTTACAGTACTCAATCTTTACAGGACTCATTCTTTACAGTACTCAATTTTCACAGTACTCAGTATTTACAGGACTGAGTACTTGGACTCGACAGCAGTTTGATGGGGTAGAAAATCGATGTACTATACGTAGCGTATGAACTTAACTGACCCTCTCGATTTTCAGACTACACAACTGGTGGAGGAGGGAAGCAGGCAGAGGGGGCGAGCAGACGGCATCCATCAGCCAATGTCTGCATTCCACTGCACTTCAGTACCGTCCTGAGAACGTGAGTACTTTTACTATAGCAGCTGCTTGTAGAGGAAGTTGCTTGGCCCAGAGTCTTAACTGGCCAAAGCCAAAGTGTTGGATGAGACGCTGAGACCTCTAGCCAGAGAATTACAAAGTATTCTGCTACACTACTACAATAATATACGTGACTTGGTTTTCAACTAAACTGTCAGAAAGAGTCGGGTTCGACAGTGAGTCTTTGACCTCATAGGATGTATCTTATAAATGAGGTCAGTGTATTTTTATGATGGGCGCAAGGAAACAATAGTTCATTGTTAAACATCTTTCATACGCAAATAAAACACAGCACTGAATGACAATTATTAAAAATGTGTATTTCATCCCCGATAACTGCCTGTTATAAGCCTACGGTTTGAATAACTTTGTTCATGACTTTCAGGGTTGTTTTTCTAGTCTGTGAAAGTTAACAAATGTAGTTCAAGGATAGTGTAGAATGTAAGCTGTCATTATCAAGTCAAATAAGCTTGCAGAGATCGTAGTAAAACCCTCTCTGACAAACCCCAATGGTGGCCCTCATGTGACTTCCCAACGCTACTGAAAGCTGCATTCAGTTGTTGCAACAGTCTAATTTAACTTTATAGAAGATAGAGAACCTTGTTATGGATGTCAGTCAGTCATCTTTTCAGCTGAAAATTTGCAAGGATATTTAAACTGAAAAATAATCCCCACATGGAACTTGGAAACAAAACATGAATCAGGAGTTGTAAGTACTTACTCCAAGATTTCACAGTCTACCAAAGGACTCAATTTACTTTGATGGGCAAACCCTCCCACTAGATCTGCCCCTGGTGATGTAAACAAGCCTGACTGGTCCCATAGAAGCATGGCTGGCCCAGTATCCAGCAGAACCTTTTGTAATACTGTGTTAACTTGGATATAGCACAGGGTCATGCTTTATTCTCTTTATAGACAAGACACAGGAGGCTAGATTGGCTCATTGAAATAACGAGGGGGGGAAGGGGGATGGCAGTGGGGGTGGGGGTGGGTGGGTGCGGTGTAGTGGGCGCGGGGTACATTCTAACATCTAACACAAACCCCAATAAAGAAACCCCCTCTAAAACTGGAATCACAAGATATTTTGGGAGGGGAAAGAACAAACACAATTTAAAGTATTCTATTTATTTATTTTCCTCAGATATCTTGTGGAAATAGAATAATACAAATATGGTGGTAAACTCAAAAGTGGCCTCAGTCTTAATTGTAGAAAAATGTAATCAGTCGGTGTTTTATGTCCATGGTCTCCCCACATCTTAACTGTGTTTAGACCCTAAAGTCAAGCAAAGTCATGATGAAAGAGTAAGATTAGTAGTAGATCAAGGGAGACGCCTTGAAGACTGAAGTTACTTCAGTCTTTTTCTTGCTTTAAATTGTTGTTTTTTTTCCAGAGAGATCAATTCCTAAACTCCATGGGGTCAACATCACAACGTTGTTCAAGATAAATATTTAATTGGTGAGATACTAAGGCTTTTTACTTGCTGTAATTGTCTCCCCAATTTTCTTCCACCCACAGTAGCAGTTAAATCAAGACTGATTCTCTCTTCTAGTCCTGTTTGTTTAAATATCAAGTTTACTGACCAGATTTATCAGACGCATCAACAGAGAATGATGAGTCAACTCTTCTCCCATTATTCTTACTGCTGTGGAGCCATGTTGAAAATCACAAATCCCGATTTTATTGGATTTAACTGACAGTGAGGCTTGATCAGATCTATTCCTCACTGCCATATCTGTTCCTCTCTACAAGAACAGCTAGTGAGAAGGTTTCTGCGTTAAACCTTAACGTAAGTGAAACCCTGCTCTGCATGGTTCATCAATGAATTATGCCCCCTGGACTCGTTTCCAACGGATACCAGTCTGAGATCTGCTTAGGCAGTAAGAAATTACATCAACATCAAAGAAGTCTTCTTAAAAGAGCAAGTTTAGAAGAATTAATATTTGATAATGCTGAATCCCTCAATAAGCACACAGGCAAGTAGTAGCTGGTAATCTCGCAAGAATATTCAAGCATCTAATATGGCATATTTACCGGTATTAAGGATTAAAACAGCATATAATATGCATTTAAAAATCGTTTTACTTACTAAAATATAATTTTAGAGGACTGATGTAATAGTGGCTAATAAGTATAATTTTAAATGGAGCACTTCAAAGAGGTACAGGAAGCTACCATCTGCCATCTAGTGGACGTTTTAATGACTGCAGACAGAAAAGAATGCAAAACATAGTTCCAATTATTTTCCTGTTTCCATACATGAGTTGAACTAGATTCTTACTGGATCAGTTCCAGGTACCAGTTAAAAAAGTTGTGCTGCCGTAACCATAGATATCAGGAGTACAGCTTCAATGTAGTACAGCTTCAGTACAGCTTCAATGTAGTACAGCTTCAGTACAGCTTCAATGTAGTACAGCTTCAGTACAGCTTCAATGTAGTACAGCTTCAGTACAGCTTCAATGTAGTACAGCTTCAGTACAGCTTCAATGTAGTACAGCTTCAGTACAGCTTCAATGTAGTACAGCTTCATTACAGCTTCAATGTAGTACAGCTTCAGTACAGCTTCAGTACAGCTTCAGTACAGCTTCAGTACAGCTTCAATGTAGTACAGCTTCAGTACAGCTTCAATGTAGTACAGCTTCAGTACAGCTTCAATGTAGTACAGCTTCAGTACAGCTTCATTACAGCTTCAATGTAGTACAGCTTCAGTACAGCTTCAATGTAGTACAGCTTCAGTACAGGCTTCACTCAGGGAAACTATGAATAATAAACATGATGAGGAGGACCATAACTAAGGTCATTTTTCATATGGTGTTGTTCTGTGAAAACCAGCCCCCCTGGTCACTGTTAGGGACGCATCACAACAGCTTTAATAACCGACTGACCAGAGCTTAAGAACTGCCTGGCCTTTCTAAATGTATCAAGGCATCATCAAACACACAAAAACAGGTTGATACCAAACGGGGGGAATGTCAAATGAATTCAAATGTTGGGGCCGCGAGTCCTACAGAAAGGTAGTGGGGAGAAGAAAAAAGTGACCTTGACTTGAATTAGGAGCCAAGAGCCCGAGACCGCTTTCATTAGTGACTCGTGTTGTTTCTGGGATGAAACACAGCGTGCTGCCTCTGCTCTGCCTCAGAGGCACACTTCCTCCGGTGTGGCGGTGATCTCAGTAATCGTATGTATTCTGTCTCGTGCCCCGTGATTTAAACTGGTTCTCTGCCTCTTCTGTTGTTAACTGGCTTCAGTATAATGATGTAGTTTTTCTGTGATGTTTCAACACCATGGCTGGAGGCAGGAGTTTAGTCGGCAGTGAAAGCAGGATCAAGACGAACGTGAAGCCAGAAAAATGGAGAAAAATGGCTCGCAGTACCCCAAGGTAGGGAATAAATTGCAGATGATATGTAGCGGAGCAGAGGAACAAACAGCATAATAAATTGTTTGAGATTTTCTGCTCTCTCATTTTTTCCAGACCCCCAAAAATCGTAACTTTTTATGGTGCACTTGGCAGGCCATTAAAAGAATTATTTCATGCACTCAAAACAGAGACTTAATGTCAATCTATATATCTCACAAAGAGATTATAACACTCTTTGTAAATTCTTTGTCTTCAGTTCCTTCATAAAGTAATGATAATAGGTTAAACCAAGACTTGAATACTGTAGAAGAGCAAAAAAATATAAACATTAGGGAACTCGACTCTTAAGGCTGAAGAGCTGGATAGCTAAATATTCATGGCCAAATATGCATGTTATTATATTTTCTCAATATATCAGCATTAAATATGAATGATCCACATTGAACACATTTAATAATTCAAAAAGATATATTTTGCTTATACCCTAAATATTAAACTGATTTAGCATGGATTTTATAATGTGTTTGATGTCCACTGGCTGTTTCTTGTTGATAATAGTAGTTCCCAATTTCAATGGCAACCATGAACATGGTGAAAACAAAGATTTTGCGATAAACATTTGCTTTATCGAATAAATATTTGATGGTATCGTGATTTCAAACATCTTGACCCACAAAACACACGAAGAGCAGATTCAACAACCCATCTTAAAACCCTTCTGAATGCCAGCCATGTTGTTTTCCTGTGTTCAAACACCATTGATTTTATTTTCTAGTTTTTTTAGGACTTCTTATTCTTTCTACTGTACTGTATGACAAATGACAGTGTGTCTGGAGATGGCTAACCTTGTGTGTTGGCTGAAGGACTGTCTCATCAGCACAGCCCAGAAGCCTCCAGCTCAAGCCTACTAAAAGACACAGAAAATCAATCTGTGAATTGCGGAAGCAAAGAATATCATGGCACTGAAGCTGCCTTTGATAAACATTGAAATGACTTAAAGCATTATCAGATTAGTAATGTCCTAGTTTCTCTATATCAGTTCTGATTTGAGAGAAAGTGACGGAGAAAGGAAAAATCGAGCAGTATTTTGGGGAGTATTACTTTATAATGGCTCATGGCAGAAGATTTAGTCTGCAATGTTTGACTTGTAATTGAAGCTTAAACAGCAATTCCACACAAAATGCTACTAAAAAAGGACAGAAAATTGCAGGTGAAAGTAAGTCTGTCCTTAAAGAAAATCAGTAATCAAACCCTTTACAATGTTAGTTTGTAAACTCCTCATATCTGCAGTGTCCAGCTTATATCGACAACACATCTACAACACATGGTGCCAATGTGAAGAAAAAAAAACTTGCGTATAAAAAGACAGATTGCCTGACTGACATGGTACCCCAAAATGTTGAATAGTTTACTTGTGGAAACATTGGATTTTCCGTTTACTTATACATAACAACAAGGAGGAAGGGTTGAGGGCATCTGCTTGGTCAATTAATAATGTAATAACATGAATAATGCAGGATCACAGAGTTATGATCATTATACAATTTAAATGAGGCTTCAATCTGCCTGGCTTACTTGAGTGTGAGAACAGTGAAACATTCAAGACACAACAGTACCACGTTTTTTACTGGTGTAAAATGTACATGGCGCATTCCAGAAAGTATTCTGCAGTTACCCCCAGCTCCTTACCCCCCTTGCAAGCATAGTATGGGAGAAAACAATCCCCACAAAATATAACTGTATTCCTTCCAAAATCCTTGTTGATGCAGTGTTTAAACCTGATACCTGGGTCCACTGTTAGAAGAGGAACAACCTTCTGAACTTCAGAAGGCAACTGCAGAGTATGATAACAAATCTCAGATGAGTTTTATACTAAACTACAGTGGAACTGTACTGAAACTTACTGATCCAACTGGAGGACTGACTAGTTTCATCATCCGTGTCACCTCTCATCTCTACCTTCCTTGAACTGTTACAACTTATCCCAAGAATGTTGCAGTCTGCCAGGGATAATCCATATTGTGTATAGGGGGCAGTAACTTCATCACAAATATTATCGCCGTTATTTATAAATAAAGGAAAAATGCGTTTGCGACGTAATTTTCAATCAACGTTTGTCTGCACCGTGTTTAAAATGTTGACGAAGGAAAGATACCGTGGATTTGTTCTTTCATATACGTTTTCAAATCTTTCGCCACTACGAACATCCCTCCCAGAATTATAGTTCAACCTGCAGAATTTTAAGCAAAATGGCGACAGTATAATAGATGGAGGACGAAAAACCAGCAGTGTCAAGTGTAATAACTAAACTTGTGAATTTGGTACCGTGTCCTGCGCTTTAAGGAGGTAGGTCCAACACTTCAAGTCGATCTATTTACTCACGTATAGACTCACTTAAATGCCGATGTACTATCACACAATGTCGAGTGTTGTCATGCAGCAGGGGATATTTGTAACCCCTACCTGGGCTCTTATCATGGAGCACCACTAGTAACACAGATATAACTTATATTATAAGGTAAGAAGTAAGATCACACGCATCTAAAGGAGAATGCATTGATAAGCTACAGACGCCATCATCTTTAGAACCCTCAACACACAATGTAACACAATGCACTTGTCCTCGGATACATTTGTTGCCGTTTTATTATGACATCACAAAAGGTTAGACACATTGTCATTGATGTTAGTATAACACAGCATGTTCTCCTTCTCAGGGCCAAGCTGTGGTTCCTCTCCCACCCTGACCAGGGGCCACATTGATGGGATGCGTCTCCTAGTGAAGTGTGGTCACCGCATCACAAGGTCAGACAGGGTTAAAGAACTGTGTCACCGTTTAGATTAACATTATCAGAGCTCAGATGTGTCCTGTGACCCTGTAACTCTGATCTCATAATGTCATGTTTTCACCACAAGAACACAACTGTTCATAGAAAGACAATCCTCTGGGTCCAGTTAGATAAATAAGGTGAAAAGGGGTGTTGTTTAAACTTGGTGAACAAGTGTAGACAAGTGAACATAATCATTGTCTGGTTTTGCAAGTGGGTAAGTGGGTTGCTTGGCAACCTTTGATATAATACACAGTGTATGTTCATAGTGTATGAAATAAATCTAGCTCACACTTAAAGGCCAGTGTCACAACAGCAGCACCGGTGGTTCAGTGGTAGGATTCTTGCCTACCATGTGCAGAAAGCCTGGGTTTCATTCCCGGTGGGGGTTCGAATCCCGGCCAATGCATTGAATATATGTGTGAGCCTCTGAAATGTCCCCATTAGGGGACTAATAAGGGAGAATTTATTCTTCAATAACACAGCCACACATAGGTTTTGTTACCAACAATTGTTGGTTAATGCCTAATTGCCACTTGACAAACACTGAAACCAAAAAGCATCAACTTCTAGAACATATATATGTTCTCTGCTGGTTCGACTGCTCTGATGGTTTCTAAGTCACCTGGGAGGACATTAATGGGAGTACACTGTCCTGAATTAGCGTCTCAGTAGCCAGCAGCAGGCGTGAGATATTTTAGTAACCAGGTGGACTCTACCAGGAACTATGTGATCCGCTGAAATCTATTAATGGAAAATAGATTACATAAGAAATAAGGGCAAGATCATTTCCGGGGATACTGGATCATTTTCGCCCCCTGAAGGTGTCATGACATTAGCTTGAGCTCACTTGAAATAGCATTGCAGAATATTGGTAGAATATTGCCTTCTAAATGTTCCTTTTGACAGAACAGTACAGTTGTACATTTCATTGCACTTAGATAAATGTACTGTACGTCTTACTTTGCATACTATGCTTGACTGTGATCCACAATAAACACCAGTTACAGTTGCACACAACCTGAAAGTATACTGTACACTTTTGCTGTTAAACAGTATACATATTTTTATTCTCCACTTTTTTATTTTTTTGACAGGTTGTTGTCCTGAAGATTACCTCAGTGAAACCAATGTTTTGGAAAAGACCGGTAAGTAATATACTTTCCTCAGAAACACAGCTTAGCAACGTAATTGAACCTTAAAATAAAGGCTTGCATGCATCAACCAAATATCTAATTTAACCACTATTTATTCAAGCAAAACATCATAGGCCATCATGTGTCAATACATACACATGTCTTGAACATGATATTAACAACGTTTAATTGGTGAACTTTTGACAGACGTTGTCGACATGACAGTTAGGAGACGCAACAGTGCCTGAATAACATACAGTTGGGGGGAAATGCTGCTTTTCATGTGTGTGTGTGTGTGTGTGTCATACAGTACAGAAGGTGTTAGGATGCAGGGTCACAGTTGTATGTCTCCATACTGTCTTAGCACCTGAAGCAGCTCTGTTGAAGTGTGAAATACTCTGATTCTGTAGCTGGGTGTGATTACCAGTCAAATTAAATCTGAAATGTCAGGTATGTGTCAGTATTTGACAGCATGCAGAGAGAGCATCAAGCTTACCAGTGCTAATGCAGCCTGATTATTTTTCATGTCTTCGATTTCTCTTTTTTTTTTCTAACACAATAAATTAACATGATTTATACTTTATTGATCCTAATAAAAAAAAAAAGAGGTTTTGGGCTGTAGATGATGAAAAATGTAGTGTGAAGTTCGTGTCATAGTCAAATCGGTCTTCGGGGATTTGAACTCTGTATACGTTGAAAATAAGTCATTTGTTGTTTTTGAATATGTAAACACCTCGCGTTTATTTAAAGGAAACTAAAGTGTTGCTTTATAAAGATAAAAAAATGCTATCAGGAGATGATAGCTGTGATGGAACAAGACATCCGGCCAGTCTAGTATCTTAATCCTGTCATAATGTCAGTTTGTCCCAAGACCCTGTTATAGACCGTTTCCACCACTAAGGGGCAGTACAGGACCACTTATATTTGAAACCATAATTAGGAAGCGACAGATGTTAGTAGCCACCTCCTTTTCTTTCAGCTAACGAGGCGTGGATAGAATTACAAGAATTAAGACGTGCGGAGCTAACAGGTTTATTCAACAGTTTAGAATATACACTTTGTGCTTATACATTTTAAATATTGTAAGCAGTCTGACGCTCAGCTCAGTGTTGGATCTTTCCACCATAGAGACAATTCATATGTGTTTATGTGTTTATAGATATTAGGATCAATGTTAACTAGACCAATTTTTCTCTGGTTAAGTATAATAGCCGTTGCTTCCATAGAAAACTTAATCCACCTTCTAATGATTGACAGGTTACTAAGGCAGAATATAAGCACTGCGTTAGTTTCAACACTGTAATACCCACTAAGGTTGTGTTCTGCTCATTCCTCATTAAATTCCCATTTATTCCACAAGCGGGATGTGATATTTTAGAGATTTGAGTGTGGGGTGCACAGGTTAGGCGCAATTATGCTGACGTGGTTGTATTTTTTTTAATTTTTTTATAAGTATGCTGAAGGAATGAATGAAATCTTGCCATTCTGAGTAGAGGGCGTTATGGATGGGGTTGTCATAGAGTGATTAACCTTTTTTTTTCCCTCTCCTCGATGATCTCTGGGATACAAATCCACCAATCGTAACCACTAGTAAGACACACATCTCCGTCTTTTAAAAGAATGACCTTCAAAAGAATAGATCAGAGCTGTCAGCTCCACCCTACGTTTGATGAATTTGTTTGGCCTTTTTCCTCGGAAGTGCAACTGCTTCCCTTAAACTAAGTCCTACTCTAATTTAGGTTTTTCACTCCTCTAAAGGGTCACGACCTTGGCTGGATCATCGTTTCCTACGGATACGGATTTAAGATGGCTCAGTTATCGTACTGCTAGCGATGTGGCTAAATCCAGAGTGCTGGATTGCAGTGGATGTAGAGCGATTCTCATTTAAATATTCAATATTGTTCCAAGGTTTAGCGGTGATAAACAATCGATGCAGTTTATACAGCAGAAACAGCACGACCCTCACTTGAATAGCATGCATGTTAGAAGTGTATAATTTGCTTCATAATTTTACCTTTGCCACCTTATATTTTCTAGTCTCCTGCATCTGTTCTGGGAGGGCGCCACCTGTTGGTGGTGTTTGGTATTGGACTCTGCTTGATACCATAGAAATGTAGCCAAGATTTACAGGCAACATATCAGGTAAACAAACACAACATTTTAGGACATTTCTGAGTTTAAACCCTTGAGAATAATTTGAGATCACAGTAGTCTTTTTTATAGATGCATTTCTTTGGTATAAACAGGGCTATAAAACATCTATGTTTGTTTTTAATTATGATTTTATAAACTTTATACAGGCTACAGATTACAACTGAGTGAAATTAACAGAAATGCATGTTGAATGTACAGAGTTCAGATACAAATATTTTGAGATTTCTAATTAGTTCAAATTGTGTATGTATTGTGAGTAAACCAAATGTTGTGGATGAAAGTATCGCCTTTGTAAGCTTTGTAAATCAAACTTGAAATGAATTTTGCCATACCAGTTAATGAAAGGAAAAGTGAGAACACACAACAAACAAGTGAAATAAAAGGAATTAAAGATAAAAGAAAATTAAATGAAAAAAGAATTCACAAAATGCTATAATCTGGGCTGAGAAAAAGATTCATTCTCTCTCTTTCTCTCCCTTTGTCTCGCTCTCTCTCTCCCTCTGAAAGTTCAGTGATGCAATCATGTACACTGCATAATGGGATTAGGTTTTATATCATATCACCTATTATCACACAATGCTGCGAGTTCCCTTATCCCACATTCCAAGCAGCGCAGGCTAGCTCAGGATTTAGCACTGTGTTAAATCAGAACCAGTCCAAAACAAAACAATTGTTCAGAAACATTAAGCGATGAGTGTGTGGGTCCCACGCCCACATTTCCAAACCTTTTTGATTCGGTCAGATTTATGTTATTGTTGGGAGGGAGAGTTTTTTTTAACCCCGCCCCCTTCCTCTGCACCCCAGGCCCAGTGTCCCACAGGGTTAATGACTGTAGCCAAGCCCCTGTTGAATAATACACATGTTCTGACGGTACAGCACGGTAGGACACCTTGTGATCAGTAGCCATCTTGAGATAGCCTCTCTTTCAGTCAGCGTAGCTCCATTGATAAGATTATATTAATTGGTATGAAAAGAAAAGGGGATTTCCCTCTCTCTCTCTCTGTCTCTCATTCTCTCTCTCTTTCTCTCTCTCTTTGTCTCCCTCTCTCTCCCCTTCCCCTCTCCTTCTCTCCCTCTCTTTCTCAGTCCCTCTCCCTCTCTTTCTCCCTCTTTTTCATTCTCTCTCTCTCTCTCTCTCTCTCTCTCTTGCTGTCTCTCTCTCCTTGTATACATTTACCATTATATTCATTAGCTTCACCATGCCTCCCAGCCAACTCCTTCCTAACATCCCCTGCAGTCTCTGGGGAGGCAATTTACATCCCTCCATGGAGCCTCTCTGGGGTTATTGAGGAAATATTAGCCCCTTTTCTTCTGTGGCCGACCCTTTGATTTATTTGGAGCTGGAGTTGATAGAGTGCTTCTCCTGTGTTAATGACTGGCATGGCTGCAGGATCCTGGTGCAAGACCACTCCTTGATCCAGGTAGAAGAGGTGCAATTGACAAGCAGCGCTGAATAATCATCTCACATGTGTCTGCTTGCTGTGTGTGTGTGTGTGTGTGTGTGTGTGTGCTTGGGCGAGGATTATGTGGACCTTGGTAAGTGACAAGCAGGAGTTCCACTGTTGTCAAAGCCAGCATGTTCAACCTCCCCATAGTCTTCAGAGATCATCATGAGTTGAATTTGATTAAATAACACCAGCTTCAGTGTGGTAGTAAATACACAATATATTTAGAGATGAAATATCCCAGTGCTTATTTAGAAACGCTGAATTTAGTATTTGTTGACTTTATTTTTTGACCAGGGAGCGGATGTTGTTTCGTGTCGTAAACCCGAAATCTATTCTCTGCTTCAGCTTTGTGAATCTCTCAGGGCGGCTCCCTTTGGGACTTCTGATTGCTTAAAGTATTTTTATATATTTTTTGAATGAAATGACGCAGCGCTCATCTGAAAGACATGCTGCTGATGGGTATTGAGAAATCACTTGGTCTTTGCTCGCTATCTAGTTAGCTGGTGCCGGGCCCCTTCTCCTGCTGTTCCTTGTCATCAACGCCTGCCTGGTACCCCCTGACTGAGCCAGGTATTCATATTATGTTTTAAAGAAAAGGTAATGAGAGACATTTCATCCTCATATCTGCAATGCTTGACATTTCTCCAAATTTGAAGCTCACTGATGTCAGCTTGCTAGAGTAGAGCCTGTCCTCAATTTGGAGAAGAGTTTGACACCGAATCTCTTTCATCTGATTGGTCACGTGTCAGCAGCAAAGCGCCTGCGACAAAGTTAGAGGGTTTTTTCTCCCTCCCTCCCTCCCTCCCTCCTTCCCCCCCATCTTATCTAGAGAGGTATTCTTCTGAGCGTGCCCAATCACAGCTCTCATCGTTCCATGCCCCCAAAGTATTTACGTACAGAAAGCTGCAAGGTTTAATCACATTCCGCCAACATTTCATACACCGTCAATTAAATTATTATTATAAAAATAAAAATAAAATAAAAATACATACCAGTGTAATTTGAGTTTTGCGCATAATTGTAATGGATCCGAACGATATACATTCCAAACACACAACTACACATTGCCACAAGGGAGAAACAATCACACTACACAACATTTAAACGGGCAGAGCCAGCCTGGTAGAACCAGCATGGTAGAACCAGCCTGGTAGAACCAGCATGGTAGAAGCAGGTGAGTAGGTGTTACATGCTGGCATTGGCTGTCTTGTTTTGCTCTCAGTGTTGGGAGATGAGGCTTGAGTGGGTCTAAACAGACATGATGTTTATGAGGAGCCATCTGCTGAATCTCTAGTGAACTACCCTCAAACGTGAGGGAATACTCATTACAATGGTCACATGCCTGAGAAAATCTCCTTTCTTTTTCTCTCTCTTTTAAAAAGGAGAGGTGTTTAAAACGAACAAAGCCATGGGATATCCCCAGTGCTCATCCCTGCCCTTAATCCGTTAAATTCTGAAAGGTATTGTTTAAAGCTTCAAAGTTTATATCGTTTAATCCCTCTCTAATACTACGGGCAGCAAATGAGACCATGTCGGCAGGAGTGAACAGATATAATCTACTCCACACAACAGAAAATCCTCCTTCAAGACGAGGTTGCAGTGGGTTCCCTGTGAACTCTGTGTTTGATGTTTCTACCTGCTATTGAACATGACTTCTATCTTAACCCTACTGTCACTCGCACCCTGTCCTCTTTTATCACTTCCAATGTTCCCGCTACACCTCTTTTTTCTCCCCCCCCATCAGTAAATCTACCATCACTGCTATTTCATTTTTTTTAAGGATGGGGTAGAGGGGAGGGGGGGAGGTGAGGGTGAGGGTGAGGCGGTTGGTGTGGAGTGCTTTTTTACCTTCAGGATGGGGTGATGAGGCATACCTGGTACATCTAGACAGGATGTGTTTTTTCCCCCACAAAAAACAAGCTCACAAATGACTTTGTGTCATTTGGAATCACAGACACTGATCTGGGATCTGTGTTTAACTGCAGACATTTGCAGTATAGTGTGACTGTAGATCTTACTCATTAATTTTTGGGGGGGTATTATTTAATATCACTTCTGTTGTATGTATGCGTTTTGAAATAATCATCAAGACGTTGGATAATTCTAGTTCCTTCCAGCTTCACTCATCATTCTCTAACCTCTATTCAGGCACTGTCATGGGACACTGCGCTCGCATCAGGGCCTCGCGATTCATCCCTGAGCGCTTTATCCACGGCCTCTAATTATACTATTTGAGCCAAACACGGGCATCATGTCTCGTTATTCTAGTAGTAGATTACATAGTTGGGTTATCAAAGGCTTTGTGTAATTACATTTGCACTATTCAGCATGACAGGGCTGATAGTGTCTGTGCAGGGTCTGGCCGTACATAATCACAGTCTAAATCCCATTAGGGAGAGAGGAGAGCCATTATTATGGAAATGCCCTTCGGTTGACAAGCATTTTGGGTAAGAGGATAGAGATGGAATCCAGGCAAACGTAATCTTGCGAACTTTCCTCATTATTTACTAATACGATGTACAGATAAGAAACGTAACTAATGACAGGGAGCTTTTTTGTAGCCCAGTGTAATTTTGCAATGCTGTCTGAAACTGGATTTTTTGGGAGGGGGGGAGGGCTGGGGGGAGGACTGGGGGGTGGGGGGGTGGGGGGGTGGTTGTTCTCAGATAATTTCACCTGTGTTCAGAGACGTCTGGGTTTCTTAACGTTGTGAACAACCGACTTGAGACACAAACAGTTTTCAGAGCTGGGGCCTCCTCAGCTCGCCGTGGCAACGCCAGAACACCTTGTTGTTGGTCTTGCAGAAGTGTCAGGTTGAATCTCCGCCTGTTTGCTGTGAGCCGTTAGCTTTGATACTCTCTGTCTCACTTGAGAGGCAGCTTCATAAATACACATTGTGTCAAATAAATCAATAGATCCCATTAGCTGAGGAAGTAGTGGAGGATGGTACTTGTGGGGCCATGGCCTGCCTAGTTTAGATGTTGTTGTTTTTTTTCTTCCAGGGATGGAGTGGGGGAGGGTGGTTGGGGGGTGGTGGTGGGGGGGGGGGGGGGGGGTGGTGGTGGAGGGGTTAGAGTAGAAGAGAAGATGGGTGTTGATCCATACAGACAGTTTTCACAGTTGAAATGGTCTTTCTGACCGGTCCCAGTCGGTCTCTGAGAAGCTGCCAGAAGATGTCCACCACCGTCCAGCCGAAAGGGCCGGAATTCGCACGGACGTTTCGCAATCAATGTCTTCCTCGCCCTGATGGTGATGTCATACAGTTACAGCACTGTTGCAGAAGAACATGTTCACACTTGGCTGAGAACATGGGTGTCTTATCTGTTTCGGTTGGGGAAAAAACATTTCATTCTTTCATTCGGTGTTCATAGGTGTGGCGTTATGGTAACAGACAGAAGCAATGGAGAAACATTAAGATATGTATGTTCTGTCTGGATAGTTTTACCACAAATCTTATCTTTTTTTATATAACCAAAATTGGGTTTAGGTAAACTTCTGACAACTGAAACATGAGGAAACATTTTCAGAATACATCTTAGAAAAGATGATGATTATTAAATATCCCAGAAAGGTTTTCACGTCGAGGACTACAGAATAATTATGATGATATGCAATTATCACCTCACAGGTTTTTTTGCCCCGTTTTTTTTTTGTTGGGGTCTTCAGTAACCTCAAGATGAGGTGTTAAAGAAGTGTGTCTTTACGTGCGGAAAGACCACAGGAAATGCAAAACATTTAAGAGGAAGGAGGCCCAGTGTCATATCCTACATGTGCTAAAAATGATCTTGGAGGAAGAGTTTTTGTGGACTTTTGTTTATTCCTGATAGAACCAAGTAATTTTCCTTTTGAACTGAATCTCTGCAGACCATGAAGGACGTCTAATGGGGGAAACAGGAATAGTAAAACTGCTCACAGTTCTGAATCGATCTGTGCATATGGCTTAAATGGATTTAAGCTCATAATCCTTGTAAATATCTCCAGGCGAAGCAACAACAAAAAAGTCTGCCTTTTAACATTTACTAAATGAAGTAAATAGAAGCCAATTATTATTTTGTATTTGAATTTATTGCAAATCCTTGAGTTTGCCGCTAATGAGTCTGGGTAAAATTTGAAGTTTAAATGATATTCTGTTGGTTTTTGCTGTTTGGGAAAGGTTTGCATCCATGACAGATTTGCTGGAAAAAGACGATATCTTTTTAAGATTAATAACTTTTCAAATGAAAGCTCCAAACGTACACTTAAAAAAATATATATCTTACCTTTTTGTAGGCTCATACTTGTGTGTGTGTGTGTGTGTGTGTGTGTGTGTGTGGGGGGGGGGGGGGCACATACACCTACAGCACCCCCCCCCCCCTCCCTGGTTCCTACGCCAATGGTTGTCGCTAAGTTCGCTTTAAATGTGTAACGTCTGTTTTCCCTCCGAACTCTTCACACCACAACAGATGGGGCGAATGAGGAGCTCGGAAGGTTTTACCTCTGAGGTGGCAACAGTGAAGCCCCTCATTAACACTGAATTTACCAGTTTGTTAACAGCGACAACTTCCTGTTGAGAGAGAGAGAGAGAGAGAGTACTGGATGTCAAATCTACTGAGAATATGTAGTCTGGTGGGGCTAATATAACCCTGAAAATACTTACGCTCACTTTCCAAATCTGACTGCAACAACACTGAGCGAGCGTTTTTAAATTATATCATTTTTTTATGTTTGTTTATTTCCTCACCCCCTCCTCTCTTGTAGCGGTTTGTTTGCACAGATATTCAAACATTTGTTGTCTGTTTTACATACAGCGATCTGCGCAGACATTAAAGGTTGCTCTGGCTTCTGTGTTTGTGTGTGTGTGTGTTTTGTGTGTGTGTGTGTGTGTGTGTGTTGTGTGAGACAGTGAGTGCTGCGCCTGCCAATTTGTCAGGATTCAAGCAACAACAGTCTCGTGCTGGGGTGCGTGTTGGCACCATCAGAGAGTGATAAAATAGAATATGATCTCACTGCAAGTATACTTTGTTCCCATGGAAATTGGTCAATTTTAGCGAGCGTCTGAGAACTTAAGGGGGGGGGGGGGGACAGGAAAGGTTCCATCCCAGAGGTGTGCTCAGATAATTAAGCATCCTCACCAGGGTACCGTGGGCTAACAGCAGGGTTTGTTGTGAAGAGAGGAGGAAGTGGATGTTGGGAAAATCATAATTCAGCACAGAATAATGTGACTATCATGTTTCTGAACAGCGTGAACATGGGAAAAACTGCTACTTAACAGTGACCGGTTCTTAGTGTGAAAAAATAATCATTTTACTTTTGTTGTAAATTGTTACAGGTTTCAGTTGAAATACTAAATATAGGAATGTTTATTCTAGTCATTTCCTCAGACCTAAGAAACTAAAAGTCAATACTAAGGATAAGATAGATGATATGAAGAGCCACACTTAAAGTTCATTTTTGTGATATTCTTTTCCAGAGAGTGTTGCAGAGATGGCTGATCTGAAGCCAAATGCACAAGAGGACAAAGACGTGGAACCAGATTGTGACAGCTCAGATCCCACTCAGGAACCATTACACAGTCGCACGTCCTCCCTTAAGAATCCCGCCGCAGGTCTGTCAGAGCAGCTGTCCTCGGACGCACACCAAAACCTTTTAAATGGAGTCCAGCCGAATCCATTTGTATGCGGCAGGGTCCCTGTTGTTCCCCACGCAGGCAATTCGTTGCCTTTAGGAGCACTTGTTAATGGACCTGGTTCACACCCCACCTCAGAGGAGAGCTGTGTCCTGAACAAAGGCAGCATTTTACCCAACAATGTCCTGGATACGACACGGCAACCGGAGAAGGCCACGCGCCCTCAGGTGTTACCGCCACCCACCGTGCTTCAATCAGACGCTCGGAGGAGCTCAGCAGGAGCTCTCCTGAAAACACTGCCCGCGCAGCCAGGCGTGGCCCCGCCGCCGTCTGACACCGAGAAGAGGGAGGCTGAACTCCTCCTCGCCCCTCTCCCAGGCCGCGCTCCAGACCAAACACGCCAAATCTCCACGAACAAAAGAAAAGACGGCGGCTCGGTGTGGGAGCTCGACTCGGAGACATCGGAGAGTTCCTCCTCCTCCTCCGACGATCCTGGCGGCGAGGAAGAGGACGCCAACTGGAGCCCTCAGAATGAGCTCCTGCGTTTCCTGTGGAACGGCCACGGCGTCAACAGAGACCTTGACACCAATTCAGGAAGCCGCCGCTACGCGAGCCAAAGGCAGAGGAAGCGCAGCGTCCACGCGCCCGCATACCGACGCAAAGAAAGACGTTACTGCGGCGACGACGACGTCGCAGACGCGCGCTTCGACGCTAACGAGGAAGACAGCGAAGATGCCGAAGACGACCACAGTTTCGACTCTGAAACACTCTCGTCTTACAGAGGTCGCGACAAGGACAATCACGGCGAGCGCAGAGATGACGTCCGCAGAGCCCAAGCTGAGAAGCTGCAGAAGGATCCATCTGAACAGAAGCCGCCCTGTTTCCCGTTCGCAAAGCGCAGCGTTCACATCGAGGAGCAGAGGCATCTGCACAGACGTATGCTATGTCCTTTAAACGTGCATAAGCAGGTCCGCAGGGAGGAGAGCGCGCCGCGACCTTTCATATGCAGGGAATGCGGCCGTTCGTTTCGCGATCCCGCCTCCCTCTCCAAGCACATGGTCATCCATCAGGAGAGGCGGGAGAAGCTCATGAAGGAGATCAAAGGCCTCAGCCAGCGCCCGCACGAGGGCGGGGGGGGCGTCACGCTCCGCTGCCATCAGTGTGTGTTCGCTACAAACTGCCCCGACGCCTTCGTCCAGCACGCCAAAACCCACGGAGGAAGAGGAGGGGGCCGTCACAGCTGTGACGAATGCAACTACGAGACCCTGACGGAACAAGGCCTCAAAGCACACATGCACAAAGTGCACTTTAAAGCGCAGAGCAGCACGTTCTCGAGTGATCTTGAGGACTCGAAGGGGCCCTTGTTCCAGGTTGATTCTGGGCCTGCTCTTTTTCACTGTAAACTGTGTTCCTTCACCTCCCACAA
Source organism: Protosalanx chinensis (assembly GCA_030340685.1). Taxonomy (NCBI): domain Eukaryota; kingdom Metazoa; phylum Chordata; class Actinopteri; order Osmeriformes; family Salangidae; genus Protosalanx; species Protosalanx chinensis. The sequence continues at coordinate 10,071,548 of CM059336.1, forward strand.
TGAAAATAACCTCAGAATTCATTTGCGGTTGATACACAGCGAGACGTATGATGAGGAAGACGAAGGTTCACTCTCGAGCAAAAGAAACTGCAAAGAATTAACATGCAATAAAGACAAGGTCGTGGACCAGTCTAAAAATGCTGATTTCAAACCGCTGCAGCTAAAGCCAAAGTTCTGTACGAAAAAAACTGCTTTGTGGAAAGCAGCAGGTTTGGCCTTATGGACGAGCAGTGAAGCTGACTCTCACATAAGGAATTCAGAGACAGAGGAGTTGCTCAAAGGTCTCGACTCTCCGCAGTTCAAGCGCGGTCTTGCAAGCTCGACAAACAAGCTGTCACAATCTTTACAGAGGAGTGACAAGAGGGGCAAATTATCTCTGCAACCGCTTGAAAAAATTGACGTGACAACAGGTCTCCCTTTCGTTGAGGAAGACAATCAAGAGAAAGGCCACGAAGACGTCACAGAAAGGACCAAATATCCCTCGAACATGGATGTCCTGCTCGCATCCAAGACTCTTAAATCCCATCAGATATTCTGTCACGGCTACAACTCACACAGTCGTCATGGAGACTGGGACTTGGCTAGCAGGAATGTCGAAGAACAAGCTGTTTTCCAAAAGTCTTTATCCAAAAGAAAAATGTCAACGCCGTTGCGCAACACTATCGACAGGAGGGTCGATGACGCCTTACCCAGAATCCACCAGAGGTCAAAGGGAAACGGCGCTCCCGGGGAACAGGAAGGAGACGACGAAGACGCGTACGACTTCAGCGACTACACCGGCGAGGCCACCGCTCACTTCCTGGACAGCAGCGAGAACAAGAAGAACCCGTACGCTCGCAGCTACTTCATACGGAGACAGAGGCTCTCAGTCCCAGAGGACGCCACCGCCGCCTCGACCGGCGACCCGTTCCACAGAGCCGACAGGGAGGACGACGCCTGCAGCGATATACAGCAGCTCGTCATCAAGGAGGAGTGCATGGAGAGCGCCGTCTGTGATGATTTCACGCCTTCGCACACGGCCGCCCCCCCTCGGAGCGACCCCGCGGCGTTGCCACCCTCGCTGGGGACGGACCCCAAGTCGTGCCCTTACTGCCCGGCCACGTTCGAGTCTGGGGTGGGCCTGTCCAATCACGTGCGAGGGCACCTCCATCGAGTGGGGCTGAGTTACGATGCTCGTCACATGGTCTCTCCTGAGCAGGTGGCGACACGGGACAGTAAACCTCACATCCGCAGGAAGCTTCCTTCTCTGTCGAGGAGAGTCAAAAAAGGTATTTTACTTTTCCTTTTTTGTATTCCCACTATACATACATAAATACATATACTGTATATAGGTATGTGTATGTGTGTGTGCAACTTAATATAAGATCATCTGTATTCAATATGTATTACTTTGAGGTAGTAGATATGGATTTTCTTTTTGTTCTCGCTACATCAATGAAATCAATATGAGATTGATTTCTAACGTTTGTGGTGTTAATGTGTGTGACATGCTTGTGAACTTCACAGCTGACAAGGCAGAGTCCCAAGCTGAGCACACCTGTCCCCTGTGCTGGGGCTGGTTCGATACCAAAACAGGTCTGTCCAATCATGTGAGGGGACACCTGAAAAGAATAGGCAGAAGCATCTCCAGCACCAGCAAGTCCCCTCTGAGCATCCTTAACGAGCTGCTCCGTAACGAGAAGGAACATCAGAATGTTCTCCAGCTCCTGAACAGGACGGAGTCTCTGTCTCGGCCCTTCGTCTCCCAGAAGTTCATCGGCAGCGACAGGCTGTTCCTGACGCCCGCTGGCGTCCCGGTGAAGATCCAGCACGGCGCCCGAACCAACGCTCTGTGGGGGGCGGGGTCACCTAAAGAGGAGGCGGAGGAGCTGTATGATAAGGGGGCGGAGTCACAGGCCCTGGAGGGGGTGGAGTCAGAGGTCCTGGAGGGGGTGGAGTCACAGGCCCTGGAGGGGGTGGAGTCACAGGTCCCGGAGGGGGCGGAGTCGTCCTCCAGCACTCTGGCAGAACTGCTGAGGAGGAGGAAGGTTCTGGAGCTGGAGACCAGAGACGGATTCAGGAAGCACCTCACCATGACCAAAGAGAACGTAGAGGGAACCAAAGGAACCGGTGTGGAACCAAGCTGGGCACGCGGTGAGGAACGTGACGTTCTTTTAGACGTGGCTCTTAAAACACAGGTGTGAATATATATAGAGGTATCGCAGGAAAGAGGTTTGATAAACGATGGTGAGTGATTAGCCATGGATGATGGGTGATTCCTGTCATGTTGCACAGCTGTTAAGGTATCTAGCACGCCGACCTCTACAGCATTACATTATTTACAGAGTCATGTTAAATCACACTTTCAATCCAATGGTGCCCCATTAAATATGCATGCGAGACCTTACACTAGACCAGGGATCTCCAATCCTGGTCCTCGAGGGCCGCTGTCCCTCCACAGAGCTTGATAACGACGCTTCATTAGAATCAGGTGTGCCGGAGCAGGGAAACATCTAAAACCATCCCTGCACTAGACCCTGCACTAGACTGTATACTGCTCTGTCTGAAACCTTGAAGTCTTCAGCGACATGTGAGAGGCCGGAAATAATGCGAAAAGCAGGAGAAGTTCACGATCATTTGAATTGTTGTATCATGAACAGATAGAATACATGTTACAGAGGTGCCTTTGAAACAGGAAGATAAAAAATGTGGGGGGTGGGGGGGGGAACGTGTCACATCATTTGATGTTGAGCTGGAGACAGATCAGGCGAGATTACTCACCTTTGTTTAATGTCTGTCCAAATCAGAGTTTTGTTCAGGTATGCAGAAATATATTGATAGAGATTTCTATCTACCTACCTACACCCACCCTCTCCCTCCCCATGCCTCCCTCACCGTACATTTGAATTAAAATGTGTGTTATTGGTGTGAACGTCGATAAAAATATTATTCTAGGCTGTTTGTATGGTTGCTGGAATCGTAAATGAAAATAGACCTTCATATTCATACAACAGATCAAAAAGGTTTTCATCTTTTTAATTCTAGTCTGCAATCAGAACAATGTTCTAATTGAGACTTAACGCAGATTTGTGGAAAGGAGTATATGCTAAAAGTTTCAAGACATTTCGTTAATTAACCAAGAAGTGATTCATTTGGCACTTCCAATGGTGCAAACGATTTGCAGGTCATTAAAATAACCTTGGTGGCTCGTCATGGTGGCTCGTCAACAGATCCAACAGATGTTTTCCTCCTATTAGGTGTGAAATGAATCGTAAGATGTCATGTCGATTTTCACACCCGTGCAAATGTATTTCTTATAATCGCTGTGGTCTAGTCCGTCAGTCAAGAATGACTAAAGAGCTTTGCTGGTAGAAACCAAAGTAACCTCAGCCCTCAATCTACGCAAGTAAGTAGATTACAAGAGTGCAATGCTGCCCACCGTCCATTAGAACTCATGCTGGTTTCATATCACAAAGCTAATTCAAAAATCCATATTAAACACCCATGACTCTCCTTCCATCCAGAGGGGTGGCTGAGGTGAAAATAGACCCCCTGAAGATTTCAGACTGTGATAAACATTATCAACAACCTTTCCCAAGAAGCAGAAAGTAGAACAGATTATATGAATATGAAGACAGATGGAGGTCCAGGTTAGGGAATAGCAGTTTGACTTGTTACCCTCGACATACACCACACACTGCTGTATTAAGGCTTCAAAGCGCCTGCTTTTTCTTCACAATTATCCACCAGAGATATATTTATTTAGTTCATTAATATAAAACAAAAGGGAGTGTTGGAATATGGAGGAGGGGGGGGGGGGTGGAAATAGATGCTGTTTTTACTCTTAAATATGTTTTTTGCCTTCAATATTTTCTCCTAAACTGTTGACAAATGTTTTGAATTGTGTTAAATTGTCCATTTAGACTTTTGATGAAATTACAACGCCTGCCTCATGTTCCAGATGGGCCTGAATACAGCAAGAAGATGTGCATTCACTGCAGCACGATCTTCCCCAGCGCTGTCAGCTTGTCCAATCACCTGAGAGCGTACGCACGGAGGAAGAGAGTGGCGATGTTGGAAGGAACAAGTAAGTGTGCATCGCCGGACAAACAGGAGAACAAGTAAGGAACACTGTCACTGCAGAACGCTGTCACTGCAGAACGCTGTCACTGCAGAACGCTGTCACTGCAGAACGCTGTCACTGCAGAACGCTGTCACTGCAGAACGCTGTCACTGCAGAACGCTGTCACTGCAGAACGCTGTCACTGCAGAGCGCTGTCACTGCAGAGCGCTGTCACTGCAGAGCGCTGTCACTGCAGAACGCTGTCACTGCAGAACGCTGTCACTGCAGAACGCTGTCACTGCAGAACGCTGTCACTGCAGAACGCTGTCACTGCAGAGCGCTGTCACTGCAGAACGCTGTCACTGCAGAACGCTGTCACTGCAGAACGCTGTCACTGCAGAACGCTGTCACTGCAGAGCGCTGTCACTGCAGAGCGCTGTCACTGCAGAGCGCTGTCACTGCAGAACGCTGTCACTGCAGAACGCTGTCACTGCAGAGCGCTGTCACTGCAGAACGCTGTCACTGCAGAACGCTGTCACTGCAGAACGCTGTCACTGCAGAGCGCTGTCACTGCAGAACGCTGTCACTGCAGAACGCTGTCACTGCAGAACGCTGTCACTGCAGAGCGCTGTCACTGCAGAGCGCTGTCACTGCAGAGCGCTGTCACTGCAGAACGCTGTCACTGCAGAGCGCTGTCACTGCAGAGCGCTGTCACTGCAGAACGCTGTCACTGCAGAGCGCTGTCACTGCATAACGCTGTCACTGAACAGGAAGTGATTGAATGCTATGTGTTTGTATGTCTTCTGTCTAGGCTATGATTGTAAACAGAAGAGGTTGAGATCAAGACCTGGGCTTAAAAAGAAGGTTTTCCCTCTTTTAAACGCTGTGGAGCAAATCTACAGACTGACCTGCAGGTACCGGCAAACATCCTGAACTCCCAAAAAAGAACCAATGGGTGTAGGTTTAGGGGGGAACGTTAGGTAGTAGTCCCCACCAGTATTTTAACATCACAAATTTCTCTCCGCCAATATTTTAACATCACAAAATTGTCCCCACCAATATTTTGTACTTTGTGCCACTAAGTCAAGGATAGAGGGTGGAGGGAGGAGGGCATGTTCCCTACTAAAGCTGAGACCAAACCTACATATATACATATACATCCTGGTGCATAAAAAAAAATAAAAAAAAATAATAATCCCCATTGAAATCTCCCTCCTTTTTCCCACCCTTTTTCTCTTGGTGCAGATTCTGTGACCTCGTGTTCCAGGGTCCTCTATCTGTCCAGGAGGACTGGATCAAACACTTACAGAGGCACCTCATGCACACTGGGGTTCCACACTCTGGAACAGGTATGGTGGAGATTCTCGGCCTCCACCAGGAGATCTCACCCTCCACCACCGATGAGCCTGTCCCGGAGCAACACATGCTGGCCCTGGCTCTCCCCCTGGCCTCCTGAACCACAGGGCTGTTTACACATCCACTCTTATCACTTTAGATCAATCCTGCACATGTATAATAATGGATAGATGCTGAGAACTACTATATAGACGGACATTGTTAGCGGTTATCAAGTTTTTTTTCTTTCTTCGATGATGATGATGCACAAACAGATTTGATCTTCTTCTTTTGTATGAACTCCCTTAGAAAATATACCTTGATAGACAACGAAAACATATATTGTTAAGTATTTGAATTGGTTGTGATACAAAAAAAGCCTATTATCCAAGCTGCTTTTAGACACAGCAGTCACACAAATGTATATCGAATTATCTGCGCTTACTGTTAGGATACAGTGCTGTTAAAAATGTCATAATCTCGCGCTGAATAATCGTTTCGTTTGTACAATGCCACAGCGACACATACAGTGTGTGATGCTTCCTCTTTTGCACTTTAGCAGTCTGCTTGAATCCATTACCAAAAGAGACAACTTACACCTCAGCATTGGTTCACTTAGAGTAAGAAGCCTTATAAGATCCAAAAATAGTACACAGGGTTGGTTATGTATTTGTTAATGACTCATTAGAAAACGTAAGTACTTCTTGTCACTTATAGATGTATAATTTACCAAAAAAGTGGGTCTACAGAATCCCATACCTCGTAGATGCTTCAATGCAATGCAGTCAAGTTTTCAGTAATCCAGACACAAACTATTACATATTGTTTAGTTGAAACACTTTTTTCGGGGGTTTAATCGATGCTCTAGCGTCGTCAAGCACAACATTTTCACGGTGCTAGTACGTTTGTCTCACACACAATCAAGATCTGGCTTCAGAATACGCTCGATAGTTTTGTAAGACTATTGAAACAGGTGTGTAAACACACTTAAGATGTTCTATCGATGCCACTACTAGGACCACATTCTTGAGGCTTCTTATTCATGTCTAGGCCTGACACCACCAGTAGAAACTTTAAAACAGCTGCTTTTGTACAAAATGATCCTTTATCTTGGATGTATGATGTTTGCGGGAATATACAGTATCATGTATCAAGCAATCTAGAAGTATCGCAGGCAGTAAGATAAACTATTGTAATAAAATCTCAAAGAGTATTTCTGAAATATGTAATCTAACGGTGTTCCATCTGGTCATCGAAGGGTTGTACGGTGTGCAGATATAAGAAGCACAGGGATTGTGCTCAAGCAGGAAATAAAGCCAATCACAAGTAACTAAAGCTAGAGCCGGGCTCACTGCCCCAAAGTCCTCATGAACTCTACTCTCTGAGTCCACGGTGAATCCAAACAAGATTTGTAACCCTTCTTCAGAATTGTTTCCATCCTTCATGCAGTGTCTCCATTGTGTCCTGAATGGGGACAGAGTCCATCCCAGGAGGGACGTGATTTTATGACATCTGCCATTTTCTTTTATTTTTTTATTTATTTTTATACCTTTCGTTGTTAGCTTTTGGAGCGGACCATTTGATGGAGCGTCTGGTTGATAACCCCCTCTGTGTCTGCTAGTTATCAGTGGCACAGGGGGCTAACCCTGCAGTTTATCTTGGGCAGTATCTAAAGCAACGATCAAAGCTGTACAAACCAATTGTCATCATGTTTTTCCAGAGGGAATTGTGGAGTACATTAATGCTCTTTCTTTGGGAAATAATTGTGCTACTCTGTGACTTCATTAGGTCTCTTGGCTGTTTCAAAAGATTCTCTCCCTGGAGGTTGGAATCCACGACGCTGGCAGACAGCATCCCAAGGGGCCGAATGAATAAAATAAAAAAAGAGAGAGAGATTATAATGAGATTGAGCCAGCCATGACCAGGATTTGGGCTTTTCATTATTCTACTGGCTGGAGAGCGAGAGGGACGAGAGACATAAAGAAATGTGTTGGAGGGGCCCGGGTCCTCACTCGCCATCTGCTATGGGGGTATGATGGTAACAGACCAACGCATGCTTATCATTAGGCATGAGTATCAAAGGGCCCCCTCTCAAGAGACTACTCGATTAAAATTAGAGGCATCATCCTCCTTTCACATGACGAACAAGAATCTGAGCAGTGAAATCTAAAGTCACGATTTGTATTCAGCTAATCATGTACAATGTGAGCATACTTTAAGTAAGAATTTATCAAATCAAAATGTATTTGTATAGCCCCTTTTACAAGCAGTGTCACTAAGGGCTTGACATAATTTATCAGCTCAAATGTCTTGTTTTATTTTGTATCTGCAGGTATAGTCAATAGAGAAGCTATCCAAGTAGTTTTGTATGTAATAAAGATATCTTAGGTGGCAATCCCAAAAATCCTGTAGCATTTACAGTACACATGCCTGTAATACTGCTTTGGCGCAGGTGACAAAAAAGATTGACAAGTCACTTTTTTTCCCCTCTTTTTTGCCAGTTTCCTGTGAGTCCCAACGACTTCAGTGTGAGAAACTGTTGATGGACTGATGGCACTTTACTTGAGGTATTCCTCCCCCCCCCATCTCAACCTTAGCAGCTGTCCAGAGATCAGGACCATTGATCATGACCTCTCCTTTGACCAGCTATTCTCCAAGTGTCAGATTCAGCTACTGAGAAGAAGAGAAAAAAAGAGGGAAAAATCAATAGGTTTCCATTATCCGGTTGGACAGTGTCACTGGCCCTGTTCATGATCCCGTTACAGTGGCAGTACAAGGGTGACACAGCCTCCCCCCCCAAATCCCCCCCACACTCAATCGCCACTGACATGAAGAAAACATGCTGACAGCCACCAGGAACAAGTTGGAACACAGATTTGCACTTCAAGCAGTCGTCCAAGCAAGCATGGAGCCCGGCCAGCACAGGGGAAGGGGGTAGCACAGTGGGGATGGGGGGGGGGGGGGGGGTTAGGTGGTGGGGGTGGGGGTGTGGATTCCTAGTCAGCTTGCTCCTGCTACAGTCTGGATGTGTCGTCCCCCCCCCCCCCCCCCCCCCACCACTCTTCAAGCTTTTATCTTCTCATAAATATTTTACCTCTGGACAGACCAAAGGATACCCAGGTGCTCTGATTGTGTCTTAGAGAAATTCATAAACTCCATTGGCCATTTTTCTTCCCCTGCCAGTCTCAGGGAAAAGTCCAGCATGCAGTTAAATAATCCATGTTAGATCATTTTTCAAGCATAGCCCAGGAATGGCTGTAAGAATTATTTAAGGAAATAGGTATGTTATGGAAACATTGAAGAGCAGTCTGGATGTGGATGTATATATATATATATATATATTTTTTTTTTTTTTTGCATTGATGTCTCCACTTTGAAAACACAATCTATTGTGTGTCGATGGATATCAAGGGATGTTTTTTGTTATTAAATGGAATATAAGGAAATCGATTGAATTATTTCAATCAATCCTCTTGATCAGAGGTCAATTTCATCCTACAATTAATAACAAAAATGCTGGAAGTGCTTGAAATGTCTCCAAAATGCCACTACGATGATTGATAATCGTTATCTTAATGTTGAAAGAAAGGACATTCCTTTCTCAGTGACCAGTCATAAACAAGACGTCAACCATGCTATTAAAGGACATCAATCAATACATTTTGACATGGATAGAAACTGCCCCAAGTACACTGGTTAGGTTCTCCAAAACCATGTCTCATATGTTGTCAAATGTCATTATGTCGATACTGTCAGATCAGAATTAACTGACTTCTCTAAGGTCTACTGGGCAAACACACTTTAATAGTTTTAGCTGCTAGTGTGTTTGTATATCACAAAACATAAACCTTTGTTTGTATATATATGATTTTTTCTTATATCTAAGGGTGGATTTTTATTGAATTTATTTTAAGAAAAACATTGTTATTTGTATCTAGGACAGAGGTTAATTAGGAACATGCTTATAATTTTTCTCAATTTCTTTATCTAGACAGTTTCATACACCTCGGGCTCCAGATATATGATACCTTGTAAAAAAGCACTTAATTAACGTTTTCTTGGATAATAGAATGCCAACTGTTTTTCAATTAGAGATCATTTTTTTTCTTGTATTTGCTCCATCTTTTTAATGTAGCAATTCAGTACTGGATGACTGGGGAATTCAGGTTAATATGTTGACTGGCTCTAACAATACGGGGTCATGTTGAACCTCACGGCTGACTGGTTCTTTTCAGGACTGACAGGTTCTAATCATGCTGCCCTAAAGGCACCCGGCCAGAGCAGATTCTAATTACTGAATTATAGACTGCTTAGCCAGTGTTAAATTGAGGAATAATTACAGACAGAGTTATAATAATTGTTTCTACTAATTGGGTGGACACGTGTGTACGGTACAATTATACAATTCATTTTAAAGAATTGCCTATTGAAACGTAGCCTCATAATAAACTGTATAGAAATACCCTATGTAGGAATGGTGCAATCACCCAAAATGACAGTTTGTAAAAAGGTGTGTTTATTTCTACTCGGCCCAACATATTTGATTGTGTTGTAACTTAGTGTAAATCCACTGGGTAAACCAGTAACGTGCTTCATAGATCTTTGGTATTTTATTCTCATTTTAAACGTGTCCACCTATTTTATTTATGTGCAAAACCCGGTAATGTGTATTAACGTTATTTATCCTGGCACTCATGCAGGACCCTGAATTGTTAAATAATGGGCCATTCTGCAGCTATGTTTCTATTGAAATGTGAGCAAACTGTTTGGCTATTCTGAAGCAGGCAAGCGTGGATGATTCAAATTCCAATAACACATCTCAGCTCTAATATGTCATTTACAACAACCAAAATAATATTGTAGGCTAGTCTAGAATCTAGACTCGGACCGTGTCATTCGTGATAGTAATGTAACACCTCTGTTAACGCCATTATTTCCTATTAATTACTTGCTAAAGCCTTTAGAAATAAAGAGAGGTGTGACCTAGTGCTGGTCTTAGAGCAGCTGGCCCTTATCCCTCTGGGCAAGAAATGACCTCCTTTTTTTTTTTTACTTCAACAAATTGGAAGCTTGACAAGCCACAAAACGACGGAGATTTGATTTAGATGTGGGGAGAAATGCAGAATATGAGCCAGAAATGACGAGGCAGACAAGATTTCGGACAAGAAAAGAAAACTTGAATAAACAATCCATGTCTTCTCAGACATCTGCAAGACCACAAAACATGCTGGACTATATGGTGAAATTGTCCCACTGTCAATGTCGTAGCCAATTAATTTGACATTTAAAATAAAACACCTCTATAGGCCTATTGTCACTGCACATATGCCAGGTGGCATTTTGCTCATAATATAATCTAGGCTCGGGTTTAAAATGAAAGGCCAATCATTCCGTACATTCCTGACAAGAATTTCTACGACGGTTTACATTTTAGAATGTATAATGAGTTATAATTGTAAAGGTTCATTTGGGTAAAATGTAGCCTATTAACGTGTATTTGGCTGTTCTACCACGTGTCTATGCCTGATGCAAGTCTCTTATCTGCCGCCAGGGGGCGCTCCTTTGTGCTTTCTGCAGCACACAGCATTGAAACCGCTCAAAAAGATAATCTTTATCAATTGTAAGGCACAACACAAATTACAAAAAATAAACTGTATTGTAACGCGTAACCTTACAATGCAAACTCCAATTAAGAGCAAATTATTTTAGATTGATATTTCATAACAACCATTTAAATTCCTCTTCCTGACTAGAGGTCAGATGTATTGGAAAGCAGAAATCTGCGCTGCATACATTGTTATTTATACCTTATGTATTAGTAATGTGTTATTTTAAATAACATTATAATTACCATACTTGAGTTAATCAATTGAGTTTTGCAGTTGTTTTCATGTTGTACGAACAGTAATAAATGGGGCAATTGACAATTTTATTAAGGTGTGTGCAGGTGAGTTCTAACCTTGAAGTGGACTTCCAATTAAGACAATATGACCAATTAAGGCTCCGTCCCATCCTCGTGTTAATTTCACTAACAGAGAACTACACAGTCCCAACATCTGTCACTTCTTCTCCGGGTTCCTGCTGTTAGGCCTTTTAAAAATGTAGGATAAATGTACCTGGTTACCCGATGATTCATCACAGTCAAATAACAGAACAAACATCAGGTATGTAGGTTATGTCTATGTATGCATACATGTGGATTAAACACGAGGAAACGTGTCGTTTGTAGACTGTATATGCGGTTACCAGTGTCTGGAACTAATATATAATATAATATAAAATCCATGGGAACTACCCGCAGCGTGAAATGCCTGTAAAATATTTTCTATGTTTTTTTACTGTGTGGATACATTTAATTGCGACCGAATCGTAGGTTTATATTGGAGTTGGGGGGGGGGGGGGGGGGGGGGGGGGAGAGAAGAAATAAAAAATAAAAAAGTTCCAGGCGACAACTGAATATATATGGAGCAAATGACAACACATAAAGAGAGTAACTGACAGTTAAAAAGGCAGCAGATATGCAGCTAACAGGCAAACACCGGTACAAAGACACACACACCGGTACAAAGACACACACACCGGTACAAAGACACACACACACACCTTTGAGAGCGCAGTTTGTTTTATTGCAGATCTCCTGAGTTGGATCTCCTGTCGTTTTGCTGAAGAAAAAAGAAATTTCCAACATTCCCTGTTTAAGAAACAAACATGCAGATTAGATAGGATTTTGACAGCATACCTTTACTTAGATACTTGAGTCCCACCGCTCCCCATGTATTTTGAAAGGATAAGGCACTCAGACACTGGTGACAGTATTTATCATCTCTTCACAAAGTAAATGTAAATAATGAGATATTGGCTATGCAAACTGTACAATAAGGATGCAGTATTTTGTTCAGATTGATGTCTCAGTGGCCAACCAGGATTCCTTATTCTAAACTGATCAGGTACTGCTTGTTTGAAAACATATGAATTTACTTCACACCATTATTATTGTTTATGCCCATATGGATGATTAATTCTGATTTGGTAATTGAGCCAACTTGTTCACCTAAATCACACGACGTCTTCGGAGCAACAAGGCCTGTTTTACTTCTTCTGCAGGTAAGATAGAAAGGTAAGATAGAAAGGTAAGATAGAAAGGTAAAATAGAAAGGTAAGATAGAAAGGTAAGATAGAAAGGTAAGATAGAAAGGTAAGATAGAAAGGTCAGATAGAAAGGAGAGATTGAAAGGTAAAACATCTATCAGTTTAATATTTCATCCTTTTCCAAAGCTCTCATGCTCGCTTGAAGATTTCAAACCTGACAAGGCTGCTCGTCCAGGGACATGACACCTGTTGTATGTGGTTCTTACTGCCTGGTCCTTACTGCCTGGTCCTTACTGCCTGGTCCTTACTGCCTGGTCCTTACTGCCTGGTCCTTACTGCCTGGTCCTTACTGCCTGGTTCTTACTGCCTGTCACTTACTGCCTGGTCCTTACTGCCTGGTCCTTACTGCCTGGTCCTTACTGCCTGGTCCTTACTGCCTGGTTCTTACTGCCTGTCACTTACTGCCTGGTCCTTACTGCCTGGTCCTTACTGCCTGGTCCTTACTGTCTGGTCCTTACTGCCTGGTCCTTACTGCCTGTCACTTACTGCCTGGTCCTTACTGCCTGTCACTTACTAACGTCTTACTATACGTCTTGGAAAGTTTGAAAGGTATATTATAGTTAGTGTCTATATGTGGAAAGACAGGTGGGTTAGGCCACAAGCCAACGCTGCCACACAAGGGATAATGCCATGAGGGGCGATGGGTGTCTTAGACCTTAAAAATAAATGGAGTCTTTATAAATGTGCGCAATATTGTATTACTAAGTAATGCATCCTTGACTGGAAGACTGGTTTAATGAATGCCTATATTTCCATAGATTAACTGTTAATGTAAGTATAAACTAGTGGAGATGAATTTTAAGTTGGCTATAGGCTATTAAATAATGGCAGCCTATATTGTGTGATTCCGTTCAAGCTGAATGCAGGGGCGTTCAACCCCACTTTGAGGTTTGGCATGTAAAAAGGCCTTAAGCACAAAATAACAGTTGGACTGTCTTCGTGGTGTTTTAGTAACTGAATGTCAGTGACTATGATGCTCTGTAAACCATGTGGTCTGATGCTGAGCCAATTCTGCTACAGCCAAGCAGCAGACGGATCACTTAAGTATTCTATCCATCAGCAGTCTATCCAAGGTTGATCTAATCACCAGATCAACAAACTGAAATGTACGAAAGAACAAATAATGGAGATGAAATGAACAAATGATTAGCATGCTGTGAAAAAGTACAATACCAGTTTCTTATTTAGCATTTAGATAACGGTCTTATTCTGAGGATCAAACTTCAAAGTTGAACCCAGTTTAGGCGAGGGGGGATTAATTCTCTTTAGTGCATGCTTCATTGAATGTCTCATTACAAAACTTTGTCTGTATTGATGTCAGATTTGATTGAAGATTAGAGCATTTAGCAAATCTTGCTTTTCCTCGTGCATCAGGGCCTTTTCTGGTCAATACCTTCTGGTCAATACCTTCACTTTTATCTAGTGTCTGCTTCATTTAAACTTAATCAACTCCATCAATGAACTGGAACAGAGACACGTCCCTGTGGAACAATGCACTTCTTTTGTTGGTTAATGCTTTGCTCTCGTTCCAAACTCGGTGCAGCACTAAACCAACAAATAAATAAATAAGAAATAACATTGCACGGTGATGAACTATTTCAATCAATATGATAATGGGAAATTGGCTCGAGTGACTCCTTACTGGACTACAGGAGTATATCTTGCATGACAGTAATGGGTTCCTATCTTCTCCAACAACGAGATGTTCGTGTTGCAACCCTCCCCCCCCCCGACTCACTTTTATAGCAACAACTTCTCAGTGACATTGACAGTGGGGCTCGTGCGACTGATAACGACGCATCCTCGCGAGGGAACGCTCGTGCCACATTGAAAACCCAAACCCAAAGGACACAGGGCACTGCACGTGTTTGCCTATAGTTTGCAGTAATTTATTTTGCGTCTCCTGTACGGGACTAGCAAAACGCATTTCCACTGCGAGGCTTAGATCAATCATTCATGGAGCTATTGCAATGGAGACAGAGCATAATGTTACATTGCCTATTTGAATGTTTTTGTCCATGAGCACGATTCAACGCTTGGATGTGGCCTTCTGAGCCTAGTTCATCATTTTTATACTGCCACCAGAAGAGCCATTTGGAAAGACTTTGCAAGGAAAATGTACACCTCCCATCTGTTTCAACCTTAATAAATGTGCTACCTTCTGGGGAAGTTCAATGGTAATCATACCTTTAATGATCAACTGGCGAGTGATATAGGTTTCCAAATGATTCTAGGACTCCAGACAGCTGAAGCCAGTACGTTTTTAAAGGCCCGTAACAAAATAAAACCGTTCGAGTAACCCAAAGCTCCCAGCCTCTCACTGAGGTTGGGTAGTAAATTCTGACATGAGGATCTTATCAGAGCTTATAAACAATGTTGACCATGTTTTGTCGTGTTGTGCAAACTTTCAACATCCTTTTCCAAATATTGAAAAGGGACAGGCCTTTATAACATGTCTACCGCTGTTCAGTCGCGCTCACTTCAGTTCATTGAACGACCAATTAGCTGCCGACCTCCCATTGGCCACTTCAGCAGCGTGACGTACTTCCTGTAATGTTCTGGCGGCAAAGACGAATGTTTGCAGAGCACAAATTAGTGTAACTATCTGTGGCTAATTGACGCTTTTTCTGCTCATTGTAGGAATATAAGTGCAAATATAATTGTTGTTCAAAGATGCACCGTGTTAGTGTGCTTAGTGTTGCCCTGGGAGATGTTATTAATAACCCGAGCTGGAGGCTTAAACAAGGAGCGGCAGAAATGACATTTCCGGTGGATATCCGGGAGGAAAGGTAAATACAGATAAATTAACAAAAATAATGTATTACTATTATTTTTTGTATTTTTGCACATGAGTAAGCAGTTCAAAACTGTGCTTTATCCCATATTAATGTGTCACACTACTTATTCCAAGCTGTAGTTTGTTTTCCAGTTCATACTGTATCTCTGTGATGTGTTGTTTTGACTTGGGTTGATGACAGAAAAAACACCTTTCTAGTTTTACCTGCTGTCCATTAGGTTTTTAATACAGAAATGAGCATTTCGCTCTCCAGCGGCTTGAAACTCATTTAACTAAAGAGAATATATGCATCAAATGGAAAAACAGATGAAAAAAACATGCAATTATGTCCTTGATTGGGTTAAGTATTTCCATGCCAGTGCGCCAGCTATCAATAGAACCTGGCCCAAATGGGTGGCTTCCAGCCCTGGGCTAGGCCCCAAAAACACGTCACGCCTGGTGCCATTGCCCTCTGCATCGGGTCCCATTCGTTAGATCCACAGCCAGGATGGTCCTCCCTCTCTCCCTCCCTCTCCTCTCCCCTTCGCCTCGCTCCTCGTCCCAGATAATGGAAGGCTCTGCTTCTGCCAAGGGCTCCTCGGCTGCTTGCGAGTAATGACCTGAGGGGATACTTTGTGACAGCCAGAGTGTAATAATGCCTCCAGCCATGGACAAAGCAGACCCCAGGGGTCAATTTTTAAATACTTTATGTTTCAGACCAAGGGTACGAGTCATTTGTTTTTATTTGAGGTCATATGATATATATATATATATATATAAAGATATAGATAATGTTTGCAGTATAGAGTCAGTATGAGTAGGAGATGTAGGACTATAAAATCCCCCCCTCTGTCTTGTTTAATGTAAGTGATGGTTTTGATAGAATACCTGAAAAGTGTTGGATATTGACGGTGTACGGTCGAGAAAGATTCATCTGGTCCAAGTTTGTTTGACTCCAGGCTGATATCGGAAACCTGAGACCGGGGTCTCCCCCAGGGGCTCGCAGAAATCACCTGCGAATCAGAAGCTCTTCTGAATAGGTTAATTGTAACAAAGGAACAGGGCCTTGGCCCATTGAGCAGGAGAGGATTGTGGAGCAGAGGCCTGTGGAAATGGTGTCAAGCAATCTGTTGCCTTCCCTCCCCTACAGGGCCAGAGTATGTCTGTCAGCAGTTAAATGCTTACCCCCTCCCCTCCCTCAACTCTCTACAATCAATTTACCTCCTTAGGGTCTTCGGGAGAAAAAAACACAAAAGATTTGACCTTGCAGCTTCTGGCTTTGTTTCCCATCTTCTCAATTCCGCCTTAAAAGAGCACCTTTAATCAGAGCAAAGGCGTTTTTTAAGTCAGCAATACAAGTCTCGAAAATGTGGGTGTGGGCAGTGTACCACACAAGCTGGACAGTATGGTCAGAATATCTTCACAGAGAAGCTACACTCATGGTACACCTAACAGGGTCACATGGTCACAGAGCTGGTGTGCTGGACAGGGTAAGATCACTGTAAATGTATTTCTAGAATCATCCTTGATCCGGTTGTTTTATGAGGTAAACGTTCCGTGAGACAGGAACCACAGTCTCTCTGAATGTGAAACCAGGACGTTGTTTTTGGGATGGGTGCTAGGTGTTTATGGAGCACCGTGTGCCTTTCCTCCCTGGCAGAGGCTCCTCTTCACCAGGCTGAGAGGGAGAGGTGTGAGAGGGAGAGGCTCCAGGGGGGGTGGAGGAGGGAGGGGAGGAGGGCTGAGGTGAAGGACCTCAGCTGGGGCAGGAGGCTGGAGAGAACGCTCCTGCAGAAAGGGACGAGAGCCAAGAGAGAGCGGGGGGGGAAACATACTTCACTTTATTGATTTTGTCGATCGTCTTAAATGAGGGGCCACTTCAGGGCAACAGCTCACCTCTGCATTTTCTCCACGTTGTCGTTTTCAGGTGCCGGGGGCAGGAACTGCTGCAGTACCCTGGACTGCAGTAGCCTGGACTGCAGTACCCTGGACTGCAGTAGCCTGGACTGCAGTAGCCTGGACTGGGCTCCTAATTGCACGAGTCAAGGACGACCGCGCTCTTTCAGAGCAGCTAGGAGACAAGCTGTGAGTCCTGCTGGGATTTCAGATGTTTCTCCCCTTTTTGATTGGAGGGAAATAGTTCTCACTTTAATTGCAGATATGTAGGTTGGATGACAAAGATGTGACGAAATCACAATGTACTAGAAACACCTTGATACAGACGGGCGTTGGGGGGGGGGGGGGGGGTGTGACTAATCATGAGCCAGACATCAAACCTACTTTTTCTCCGTCTGTAATGCTTGGTGACTTCTGTACTCAAGAGATGCACGCTACAATCGGAGCATTATTCATCAAACGTCACCGGATTACAAATGGCTTTGGAAGGCAAATATTGATTAATTCATGCGCATCGTCAGTCCGCCTCATGCAGTTGTCCATTATCAACGGCAGCCATATCTTTTGGTCTGTTTCTGTTTTGCTGTATCCTGTGAAAAAACGAAGATGTATTTACAGGGTTTTTTGTTGTGTTAATACAGGGTGACCAATGAGGACAGGCCATCTTGGTGACCCGGTGCGATCCTCGACAGGACAAAGAACAGGCCGCACTCCAAAGGTTTGTCTCATCAGGTTAAACAAGAGCAGGGTTGAAATGTCAAGTGGCCTGCCCTCCCCTTCCAATCACACGGATCAAGAGCTGCTGTGCCCAGAGGTTATTTCAGTAAGAGTGAACCCCTCTCTGGGCAGGATAGATCCTCAAGTTCTATTCTGATCTTGATCCACATCTTGTTTTTAGTTATTCCCCCCCCCCCCCCCCCTTGTGATTCTTCCTTTGTCTAGGAACAATCTGGCGTACAGTTTAGTCTTGGTGAGGGAATAGACTGACTTCCTCTTAGGCCTCCCCTCTGTTCCTGATGCTCTCGGTCAGGAGAGGCATCTTCCTCTGGGTCTCCTTCATCACCTTCCTAAGCTGACATATCTCTTGTCTTCTTTGTTTCATTACAAAGGAATCCCAGAGAAACCACCAGGGCTGGATCTGGGGGGGGGGGGGGCGGAGGACGGGGTGGGGTGGGGGTGTAGGAGGGGGGCTCTGCTTCTTCTCCTGTTCCTTATTAAAGTGTAATCAAACACCCGCTTTAAGTGGAAAATAAATATCCAGATCTAATAAGCTGCTCAGCCAGATCGTGTAAATGCAAATGATCAAGCTGGTTCCCATCCGGCCCCGCCGAGGGGGGAGAGCGAGGGGCTGCGATCGCCTCCGCCGCCCCGCGACTGTAAATCAAGGAAAATAATGGCTGGATAATGACCAGTTTGCGGTCGCCAGCAGATTGAATGATAACAAACCCCTCGCGCGTGTCGCGGGCATCTTTTCATTTAGCATCCTATCATGGGGAGAGTAGCCAAGCTGGCTAACAGCTTGATTCCGGCTCATTAAAAGGCTTGTCGAATGCCTCGCGCGTCGTCTTGTTGTTGTTGTGTGTGGCGCAGGGTGTCAAATTCACAAGACTAACTTCCTGATAGGTGAAGACAGGGTTTGGTTCTCCCTCGTCCAATAGGACCTGGTGTTCCACCGCAGGGGCGGTGGGGAGTGGGCCGGCATGCAGCCAGATTCACTGAGATACCGCGTTTTCCAATGGAAAGTAGGAAGGGAAGTGTGAAAGGGGGGGGAGGTGGGGGAGGGAGGCGCGGGGGGGTAGGAAGCGACACCTAGACATACGCTAAATAATAGACATAAAGATTGCCTAGTTTTCTTGTTTGGGGTGATGCCGATTTAGCTGCTAATTGGTGACAGAAGCTGTCAAATGGGTGGCAGGCAGTGATTGTGGTGGCTTCTGTCAGGATTAGGTGAAAGAGAAAGGGAGAGAAGAAGAAAAAAAAGAAGCAAGCTTTCTTCTGGTGAAGGCAAGAGAGATATGACGACACTCCCCTCCCCCCCCCCTCCCTTCCTGCTCTTGTCTGATATTTACCCAAAACACATTAAAAAGACAAAGAAGATGGAGCAACAGAAACAATAAGCTTGGCATTACGGACCCCATCTTTCACTTTTCCTCCTGTGTCCTCGCTTCTTTCTCCCCCACCCTCTCCTCTCTCTCCTGCCTGCTGTCTCTTAGATTGATCAACGTGTTTGTTTGTAGAATTTCGAGTGTTTGCTTGGTGGATAGGGAGGCACACACACACACAGGGACACACACACACACCACACACACACACACTTACTGTTATGCCAACGTGGAGGAAGAGAGAGAAAGCTGGAGTGTTTAAACAGAGGGATGGAAGTGCAGAGCGAGCGAGCCTGATGAAGCCTGACTGCTCCCAGGGGCTCGTCTCCCTCTAACCCTGCCTTGACTCTCCTCTCTGTCCTCTGGAGCTTTCAAATGAACAGTAATTAGGCTTTGATACTCTGGCAAATGAACAGTAATTAGTCTGCTGCTGCCCATCCTCTGCAGCTCATCCAATATTCACACCATTATTGAACGTTAAGATTAGCCTCACCACTGTTGAGCACAGAGCTCGGCATGGCAACCATGCTGCAGATGGTGTGAGGGGGAGCTGCTGATGCCGGCGGAGGGGAGGAAGGGGGGAGGGGGGAGGAGAGGGGATGGGGGTGTGGAGACAGGTCGCCCGAGCCCCACGGACCCTCAGAGGGGATTTTCTGGTTATTAGATCCTCGCCAGATCATGGGCCAATTATAAAGAAAACTGTCAGTCAAAGCAAAGTGGCGATGTGATTAGCGGGGAAAAGGACAAAATCAGGTGAGGACTGTGAATCTTTTTCCGGGAGCAGCTTTGATTTGCTAATAAGAAGGGAAAAGGGGGGGGGGGGGGGGAGAGAGCAGGGCAGAGTCCCCAGCTGCAGTCCTGCTTTGCTCTCTTCATTCTCACTGTGACCTTCTTAGTGTCTCTGCTCTAATCTGCACCGGAGAAGACAGGGGAGGGGGCAGGGGGCTGGGGGGGGGCTCTCTGGGGGGCTCAGTGGCCCGGCCTCTCAATGAACCACATGGGGGTCACCCGGCAAAAATGAGACCCAACCACCCCCTGCTTACAACCAGAGGGAGGCCAGTAATCAAATAGTTTCTCCCTTCGCAACAGGGGCCAAAGGCTGCTTAATTACCCTAATAGTTCTAAATACACTAACTTCATGATGAAAAACACTGGCCTAAAAAAAGATGAAAAGGAAAGGAGAGAGGGAGGAGGAGGGGGAGGAGGAGTGGAAGGGTAAGAGGAGGGAGGGAGAGGCGCTCGTCTCCGAGAGCATTCTTGGCAGAGAGGAGGTAGGGCGCTCACCGCTCCCTAATTTCTAAAAGTGCGACAGTGTATCCTAATTTAGTGTCTGGCGGCAGGGGTTGACATTGAGGGGCGTGGCAGGGTCTTTCTTCAGCTGTGCCTCCTGGCTGTGCAGAGGAGAACTCAGAGGGGAGACAGGCAGCACAGCGGCAGGGATATAATGAAGCGTATGGGACAGCAGAGATGACAGCTCTGGCAGGTGATGCATAGGGCCCATGCTAATTCTTCAGCAAGTCAGTGATGGATCCTGAAATCTTGACCACACATCCCATTAGCCCCTGTCTGTGACAGGAGGATAAAGATATTAAAAATCCTCGAGATCCTTGGGGGAGGGGGTGGTTGGATGGGGGGACGTGGGGGACGGGGGGGGGGACGGGGGGCAGGAGGGGTGGACGCAAACTAGGACCTGAAAAGCCAGTAAAGGACCCGACGCAAACCTGAAGTCCCCTGCAATATTTCCAGCCGCAAAGTTATTGATGACTTAACCTCAGGGTGCAGGTTAGGGGGTGATGGATACTCTGGAACCCCAGAGTGGAACGAGAGAGAATAACAAGGTAGACAGTGAATCACCTGCCCCCGCTCTCGGTAAAAATAGAATATGACACGCTGCCACAAATATGCTGTGTGTTATTTCCCCCCTCCATCTAAAAAACTGAACTGGCCGGAAATAGGTAAGATTAAACTCGATGAATGGATTTTTCCACGGTCTCAGCTTTTTCGGGCATTTCCACGGTTACTGTTTTGCATTTCAGCACTATCAAAAACAAGGACTGGTCATTAGAGCGTTCCTCTGCGTAACGTCTAGGTGAAAAGAGAAAAAAAACGAATCCTCTAGATATCAAGGATCCAGGTGTGTTTACCATGTATTCTTTATCTTTTTTGTGTGGATCAGGCTAATATTTCTGACAAGTTTTTGCCCGAGATATAAATGACCTAGTCTTTGGACAAATAGGAAAACTAGAAGCGAGCGAGGGGCCCCCGGTTGCAGTCGAGGCCCCTGTGAATCTCCGCGTTTCCCAGGGTTGACAAATCGCAGGGAGGGAAGTTCTGGGGGGAATCTGAGAGGTTACTGTGACAGACAAGGAGCACAATTATCACACCATGATGAAAGAGCGGCTGCAAGCGCCACTGTCGCACCGTTAATTACCGTCCTTTTTCCACCGGCCTCTAATACGAGGAAAAACACGTGATGACAAGTGTGTAAAAGAGCAAGCACTAAATTACTGTCGGGGAAAAGTAAACGGAGAAGCATGGCGACCCGCGCGGTGATTTACGGGGGCAATTAGTCACCGCCCCACGGAGATGCTGAGGACAGCAACACGACTGGAGTGTGTCAGGGAGGGAGGGAGAGAGGGAGGGAGGGAGAGGGGGAGGGAGGGAGGGAGGGAGGGAGAGGGGGAGGGAGGGAGGGAGAGAGGGAGAGAGGGAGAGAGGGAGAGAGGGAGAGAGGGAGAGAGGGAGGGAGAGAGAGGGAGAGAGAGGGACGGAGAGAGAGGGAGGGTGAGAGGGAGGGAGAGAGGGAGGGAGAGAGAAAGGTGCCCCTCTCTGCCCCCACGCTTCACCCCCGCCGGTAAAGAGGTGGGGAGGGTGAAGCCGTGAGCGCTCAATTGCCGTGAGTGAGTGACCTTTGCAAGGTAGAAGGCCTTGTCCACCTTTCCCTTCTTTTTTTGAAGGAGATGGGTATAAATAACGTAGAGTTCAAAACCAAAATGGCACGGCCCCGAAAAGCATCTGTGTGACGTTTCCAACGCCTTGCATGATGGATTCTTAACCCGATGGTTATGTACACACAACGGGTTAGCCGATCCAAAGTGTCACAGCAGTCAAGATGCACAAGACGCGTTACTGAACCGATAGACACTGTAGTTTCTCACTGACGAGGTCATTCATGCTCCAAAGAAAGAAACCAATCGAAATCCTGCCAATGCCAGGAAGGCGTCAGCACACTTTAAAACGTTAAACATCTAGAATGAGCTGTCCCACAGGCAGTCTCACATCAATAGTCCTTAATCGTTTTCTAAATGTGACACTGGTAAGATGCTTTAGTTAAAAGGCTTCTGCATGTGTTCCAGGCTGACACGCATTCCTTTTCAAAATGTTTCCAGACAGCGTCAGACAGAAAAGGGGGAGGGGGACATTTGAGTTGCACGTCCGTCATGTTATCATGCTCAATATGAAGCAAGTCTTTCATCAGACATTAAAAATACCTGCTGTACTTTTAAAGAAATTAAAGCCATTGGGAATTTGCCCGAGTTAGTGAGGCGTTCTTTGATGGGTAATGTTGTCTGACAGGTGCGATCAGATCATTTTTGTTAATTTCACTCATTCCGAACCATTGAACAAACATGGCATGCCCACGTTTCTTTTCAAAACATAATTACTGAAGTCAGATCGTTGAACAAATTTGAAGTGGACCCTTGTTAAGGCGTTGTCACATCGTGTGATGTCTTACAGCGATGCGATGAAATAAAGCATTTGGCGATGGATATCGAAAACAAAGACTCAAAGTGATTTCAGGAGACAGTTTAGTTTGAACCGTGTCTCAACATTTCCATCAGCACTATCAGACTGCAGCAGCTTAGATAAGAGGCCTTCACTGTGAAGCCTTACCCCCTCCAGAGCTCTCTGCTACAAAACTGTTTTCCAGCACAGAACCCTCAACATCTGCTACGATACGTCAATAAACCTTGACATGGGCCAGTACACCAAATACTTAAAGACTGCACGCTTGTCTCCTGCGAACCAGTGGAGGATGGAGATGGACAGGACAGTAGGATGAGGTTCAGTAGGATGAGGTTCAGTAGGATGAGGTTCAGTAGGATGAGGTACAGTAGGATGAGGTTCAGTAGGATGAGGTACAGTAGGATGAGGTTCAGTAGGATGAGGTTCAGTAGGATGAGGTTCAGTAGGATGAGGTTCAGTAGGATGAGGTACAGTAGGATGAGGTTCAGTAGGATGAGGTTCAGTAGGATGAGGTTCAGTAGGATGAGGTTCAGTAGGATGAGGTTCAGTAGGATCAGGTTCAGTAGGATCAGGTTCAGTAGGATGAGGTTCAGAAGGATGAGGTTCAGTAGGATCAGGTTAAGTAGGATGAGGTTCAGTAGGATGAGGTACAGTAGGATGAGGTTCAGTAGGATGAGGTTCAGTAGGATCAGGTTCAGTAGGATGAGGTTCAGTAGGATGAGGTTCAGTAGGATCAGGTTCAGTAGGATGAGGTTCAGTAGGATGAGGTTCAGTAGGATGAGGTTCAGTAGGATGAGGTTCAGTAGGATGAGGTACAGTAGGATGAGGTTCAGTAGGATGAGGTTCAGTAGGATGAGGTTCAGTAGGATGAGGTTCAGTAGGATGAAATTCAGTAGGATGAGGTACAGTAGGATGAGGTTCAGTAGGATGAGGTTCAGTAGGATGAAATTCAGTAGGATGAGGTTCAGTAGGATGAGGTACAGTAGGATGAGGTACAGTAGGATGAGGTACAGTAGGATGAGGTTCAGTAGGATGAGGTACAGTAGGATGAGGTTCAGTAGGATGAGGTACAGTAGGATGAGGTTCAGTAGGATGAGGTTCAGTAGGATGAGGTACAGTAGGATGAGGTACAGTAGGATGAGGTTCAGTAGGATGAGGTACAGTAGGATGAGGTACAGTAGGATGAGGTACAGTAGGATGAGGTTCAGTAGGATGAGGTTCAGTAGGATGAGGTACAGTAGGATGAGGTTCAGTAGGATGAGGTTCAGTAGGATGAGGTACAGTAGGATGAGGTACAGTAGGATGAGGTTCAGTAGGATGAGGTACAGTAGGATGAGGTACAGTAGGATGAGGTTCAGTAGGATGAGGTTCAGTAGGATGAGGTTCACTTGGAGGTTACTATGTGTCTTTGTTGTTGGGCCATACTTCCAGGTCAGCAGCCTTAAGTGTGCTTGGTTAAAGCTGTCTTGCCCATGCCTATTGGCCGAGGTGCCCTGAGACAGGATCGGACAAGGCTCTAAGTGGTGAAGAGGAAAGGATGGAGCAGTTAACCAGGAAAGGACCATATGCATGTCTAGTAGACCCCCTACACAGCTCCACCACCCCCAGGCTCCCCCTCACAGACCCTACCTCACTGCATCATCCTCACGAGGCTCTTAATCAAATCAAATTCAATGTTTGATGTTTCAGCGACCAATTAACTCTTATTTGTTGGTATGACTATGTTCAGCCTGTCTCTTCATTTTTCTGGTAGTGCTTCCTTGTCTTCCTGGAGGGTTTACATTGGTTGTGGGGCAGTTCTATAGGCACATGTGAAGCCCTCTGTGACATTGCTTGTTAAAAGGGCTATAGAAATAAATGTTGATTTTGATTTGATGAAGTACTAAGTTCCAAGACATCAAGCATCCTGGAGCTGTCAGCTCCGCCCTGCCCCATGGAACTCACCAAGACGAGAGATGGGGGGGGGGGGGGGGGGGATGAAAAACAGCTGGTGGAGTCTGAGGTTGATGAGTACAAGAACCCTGGCAATCTTATTTAGAACGTGTGGAACCGTGTTACCTTCAGTGGAACCGGGAACCGGTCAAGGGCATCTTTCTTTGTCGGTGACGCAGGATGATATGTCCTTGTCACTCACCAGGGTCTCTTTATTTGTATCCCTCCGGAGTCTCGCTCTCTGCAGTGGATGCAGTACTTGTTCCTCAGTGTGGTGATTCATAGACGGATAGATCTGCCTTCACACTGACTAAAACCATAAGCTTGTTTGCTGAAGTAAATGCGATTGTTGTTTTTCTTTAGTTACACTTTCCGCCACAAAATCACAATTTAATATATACGCTAAATATTCATGAATGAGCTAGTATATTCAGTGTTAAAAAGCTTAAGCATAACAAGGATAACAATATGTTAATTGTTTGATTATGAATAATAATCATACAAATGTTTTATTCAGAATTGACTTTGTTATTATTATTATTATTAGTTGTACTATGTAGTTTATATGCTATATTGTAATATGATCATTGACTCTATTCTATATGGGTTCTATGGAGACTGTGTGTGTGTTAAGTGTGTTTTAGTAGTACATTGTGTCCTCACTTTGACCAGGATGGGACCTTAATTCCATGTTTCAGCTCTCCTAAGAATTCCTCCTCCTCCTCCCTCTTCAGGGTTGCTGATGTTACCTTCACGCCCCAACCTAAATCTGTCCGGATCATCCTTTTAGATTGGTTTATAATTCCTTATTTTCCTATTTTCCAGTGGGCTGATCCTCATCCGACTCAGTCTTGAAGAGCAGCCTTACCAGCCAGCGCAGGGAACCACCCCAACTCATCCACCGAGGAACAAGAGGTAGGAAACAGCCTCTATGAATCAATCTAGGTAATGGGGGGAAGGCCAAACGTCATAAATAATACAATAACAAGCCAAACTAATGAGCTGCAGCCACGCTGCGGTTCACAGTCTAGTCCCCGCGTACGAAACCCTGCTAATAATCTTAGGGAGGCAGCGGATGATAAAGTGTTGCCATAAGGCAACACCTGTGCAATTAAAACAGTGGAACCTCTTCTCTTTTTTTCATTTTTTTCTGCGTTACATTAATTTCAGCCCCTTTGTAAAGGGCCGATGAGCACGCTAATAATCTAGTCTACTTGACTCCGTGTCTCGCCGAAACAGGGCGTCTAATTAGGTAAAGGTAATTAATTAGAGATAAACGGAGCTAATCAGAGCCCGTTAGCGCTCTCTCTTCCTTGGCGTTAAGACGCCGAGTTCCCCTTGGCTCTCATTGGTCGCCTCCTTAGCTGTTCAGCAAGCATGAAACATGTATGTTTTTAATGGCTGCTCCCTGATCTGATGCCTGCTGAAGCGGTGCCCTGTCAGACAGAGGTCACATCCCACTTCCTGTTTGATACCTTGTTCAACAGTAAGTCTATTGCTGGTTCATTGTTTGCTTATGATGCTGTGTTGTTGCTCAATGGCTGTCAGTTAAGAGAGGGGATATTATCCAAGATGCTCAACTGGAAATAATTGAACGTGCAGTTAGGAGATATAAGTAAGAATACGATGGACACCCCTGCAGCCAATCAGAATCGAGTATTCACCCAGACCCAGTGCCAGCGCTGAACTTTGTAGCAAAAATGTTCAATTCAAAGTTCAAACCTGCGTCCCCACATATCTTGGCCCAGTTAATTGGTAGATTGTACATTGTTAGTACTGATGGTAGGAGCCATATTTAACACACTATCACATTAGCACACTATCTTTTTACCTCCTCGGTCTCAGGGAGAATATACGAAAGCCCCATGCACAGTAAACATTCAGCATGGCTATCATCTCACTGCTAATTAGAACATGGAGGGACTTCCTGAGTTATGTGAGAATCGTACGTAGGGGATCTTTTTATTTCCTTGTCTCAGCACCCTTGCAGTAACAACCGCTCCTCTAACGCTCGTGTACCTATCATGTCCAATTGTCACTAATAGATATTCAAATCTACGCGTAGGGATAGGAGCGTGTGTTAGGAAATGGAAACTTAATGGTTATCGTAATGAATGTTGACTTTACAAGTGGAAGTAGAAAAGAACAATAGGCGGAGGAAAGAGAATTTGGAATTTCGGGGGGGGGGGGGGGGGGGGGGGGGGGGAAAGCAGTGTGTTTGTTGGGGCTCCTCTGGTACAGCGAGTCTCTTCTTGAAGGCGGACTGATTTAGGAAGCGTTGTTATTATTTTCCTTCGTCTGCTCTGCGTACACAAGGGAACCGTCTCCTACAAGGACGGAGGGCGCTCCCTCGACACGCATCATTAGAAGGTTTTTTACAAGCGACAAGCAGGCTATTTGGCTGTCATTGGGATTGTTTGAAGAGAAGATGTTTCTGCTTCATACTCCAGGGAGGCCCACATCAGAAACAAGTACATCCCCCTTGAGCGCTTGACACTGCTGTTATGAATTTGTCAATAGAAAGGCTAATAGATGGGGAGGGGTGGTGGGGGGGGGGGGTTCACCATGTGTAAATTGGAGGTTATCACTACTCGGCTTGCCACAAATGTGACTTGACCTTTCACCCCTCTTGTCATTCGCTCGGTGAACTTGTGTGTTGCTAATTGCTGTGGTATTGTTTTCCGGTTAACAATGTATTGGAAGCCTGTCTGGAAATATCTCTGGAGGAGAGGGGGGAGAGGGGAGGGGGGGCGGGGGGAGAGGGGGACGGGGGAGTATTCCTGTGTCCTGAGAGGATTTGTTAGTGAAGCATGTATATGAATGAGACTTCCAGCTGTCGTATGGTTGGTTTAGGCCTGACTTGCACGCATGGTGTGTTTGCTGTCGACATGTCCCCGCCATGCAGGCGTACGGTACGCAGATCTGAGTTGGAACACGGCAAAAACACGCTACCGGAACCGCTTCCCTTCAACGCAGACGTCCCGGGGCGAAAGGGTTTCTCCGCGGCGGCGTTAAACCTGGGAAGCGTGAACGTAAGCTCCTGCAGGAAAGGCAGATGAGAGGAAGCGTGGCGTTTGGCGGAGCGTGTGCGGACATGATGGACTGTCAGGCGCAGAGCACGGCCCATAATACAGCCATCACCGGTCCAAAGCGCAGGGTGTTCGCAGCGTTTACAAGTGAAATGAGACAGAATGGAGGCAGGCAGAGAGAGCCTCATTATATCGTCTCCCCAAGGTCTGAAGCTTGGTGCCGCAGAGAGAAAGAGAGAGAGAGAGGGGGGGGAGCGATAGAGAGATGAGGGGGGGGGAGGAGAGAGAGGGGGGGGGCTGTAGCAGTTTGATATCAGCTGATGTCCCAGGCTGGGGTGTCCGTTTGTCGTTTCACCGTGGGCGAAATGGGCAGAGGGCGCGCTAGTCACATGATGCCCCGCCAGAGAAGGACAGGAAGAGGGAGATGTTGAGGGAGAGAGAGAGGGAAGGAGGGAGAGAGAGAAGCTGTGGGGGGAAAAGAGAAAAGGAGAGGGGGGGAAAGAGACAGAGAGAGAAAGAGGGGGAAGAAGAGAGAGAGAGCGGGTGAGGGGGGGGGTGGTAGGCTGAGGCAGCAACACAGCACTCGCTCGTGTCCAATAGTATCTGCATCAGTGCTGCTGATTGCTCGGTACCCGCTGGCGCTGTTTAGATAGTTTGACTACATGAAGCTCTCCTCTAGACGCCTCTTACTGGTGCCATTAGAGGAAGCTGAGGATGAAAGGTGTTCGGTGTATTTTTAAAATTGTTGATTTTCCCGTGTAATGATAGCTCGTGCAATTAAGTGCTGGCTTCAGGCACTGTGTGCCCTTGTGTGAAAAATCTCAATTATATATATGTGTGTGTGTGTGCGCGTTTCTTCATGGTTATATGCCTCGGATTGATTTTCCTTCGATGAAAATTAGTATGAACAAATTATACACTCAACAGATTCTTTTTTATTTATTTTTATCAGCTCATTTTGTAGATCATAGAAAGTATTTACATGATTCATACATTTTCCCTGATCTTTACCTCTTTCTTCGAAGAAAACCTACCTGTGGAGAAAATAAAACGAAATATAAGTCTTAAACCAGAAACAATAACGTTTACCAAAAGTTAAAGCTATCAGTGACATTTTAACAACTAACATAGAATACTGTTGTTCACTGGCTGTTATGGAAGGAATATGCGGTGGTTTTGTTTTGAATAAACAGCGATGGTGGAAGTGTTGACACGCTGCGAATGTGTTCACCGATGGACTGGCTTCCACATGGCCCTCGTTCTGGTTATGCAAATGAACCGTCTCTGACAGCAAATATTTCCTCTTGGGTTGAAACATAAGCCTTCTCCTTTGTTTGCAGTTGCGTGCTCTTCATGGTATGGATGACAGCGTGTTCAGTCTGTCTGGCAGAGACGCGGAGGTGGTGGAGGGGGGTGAGGTGGGGCGGGGGCGGGGGGGGGGGGGGGGGGGGGCATGGCGGTCTGATACTTTAGGGGAGATTGTCAAAAGTGCTCAAATTGCCGTAAGAGTAATGGTGTTTTTTCCATGACGTTCGCTTGTGCTAAGTGTAATCACTTTAAATAATGTCACAGTCTTCCTGTGAAGTCTTTTGGTGGAAGAAAAGGCCCCAATGTAGGGCAGGCATCATAGTGTGTGATCTGTCTGGGAGTTCTCCTGTCTTTCATTAGAAATGAACAGCCTACGGGGGTGTGTGTGTGGGGGGGGGGGGGGGGTGCAGAGAGGAGGCGTGTGTGTGAGCGTGCGTGAGTGTGTGTGAGCGTGCGTGCAGGGGTGGACAGTGAAGACAGGGCAGCATGGCTTCACTGAGAACGTTAAACAGGATTACAACGCTCCTCTTGCTGTTTGCCCGGGAGTCTTTTTTAAGTGACTGATGATTAGCTTAGCTTATTTTTGTTGCACACTACACCATTGGCTTGAACACGGGGATACATTTATTGCTAGTGCCAGGCACTTTCACTAAGCATTTCATCTCAGCCAACAGCAGCCTCTGTGAAATCCGTTGTAATTCTACCAACAGTCACCGTGCTTTGATGGAAAACGAGAGAGCACATGTTCTAGCCGTCTGCCTGGTTCCAGCTCTCTCCCTCCAGGCACGGCGCTGGAAAGATTCAGCGTGAACTTTCGACACTTAAATGCTAAAACGCGACTGATTTGGGATGATAATAGGCGCCTTAATAGAAGCTGATCCATCGCAATGGCTGCGAGTCCTGTTTTCCACGCAGATGTAATTCGATGTGAGCAGACAGTTGAGGGAGGGAGAGAGAGAGAAACACACACACACAGACACACACACACACACACACACACAGACACACACAGACACACACACACACACAGACACACACACACACACAGACACACACACACACACACACACACAGACATCAGCAGATACAGGCATGGATGCTGATGGATAACACAATGCATCATCCAGCTTCCTGGCTGAGACGGGGCTTGTCTTGGAGCGTGTTGTCATGGAGGTCGGAGGGAACCACCGAGCTGGAGGAAGGGGGGGGGGTGGTGGTGGTGGGGGCGGTAAGGGGATCTGGCAGAGAGGGAGGGGGGGGGCCTGGGCGAGGGGCTGCATGGTGTCAAAAACCAAACTGACCCCTCAGACCTCCTCGAGATCAGCGGACAGGATGGAGGCGTTGGACGGGACCAGCCTGGAGTCAGAGACCTGCCCCCCCCCTTCCTCCTCCCCCCCCCCCCCCCCCCCCCCCTCCTCCTCCCCCCTCCTCCTCCTCACCTTGTATACTGTAAACAAGCTGCTGGAAAAAGAGCTGGGAGCAGAAGTGTTTCCGTGGCGATTCGCAGCTCATTGTCAGGTTGAATGTTCCCTGGATGGTGAAGGCCTGTCCTGGTGAGGATGGTCAAGTCCTGCTGCCATGCCAACCTCCCCTTCAGACACGCCATACTAATCGCTGCCATCAAAAGATCATTATAAGGGTAATTACCGCCTCGCTTACATCATAATTACTCTGTACTCGTTTTTTTTTTAAGTCATGCGGACGCCGCGGACGCCGCGGATGAGCGATGGTACGATGAAAACAAAGATTAGAACAGGAACAAAAGGGGTCTA
Organism: Protosalanx chinensis; assembly: GCA_030340685.1. Lineage (NCBI taxonomy): Eukaryota > Metazoa > Chordata > Actinopteri > Osmeriformes > Salangidae > Protosalanx > Protosalanx chinensis. Next base: position 10,102,636 of record CM059336.1, read on the forward strand.
AGTCTCCAAGCTCACATCTGCAGATTTGTTCAAGATCTTACTGTGCGTTGCAGTTGTCCTTGAAATGTTCTCTATCACCCAGATCAGCAGGAAAAGAGCAGCTCCTTGAAAGTCCATTTACATGATAGTGCTTGTCTTTGACTCGTGATAAATTGAAAGAATCATGTTGGGGCGGCGGGAGGGGAGTGAGGGGGGGGGGGGGAGGGTGGCAGTGGCGAGTTTAATTATTGTGGAGATGAATTTCCCTGTCTGGCTGAGCAGGACTATGTGTTTTTTAAAACCCTTCTCTGTAGTTATAAATCACCTCGTCGTGGAGCTGGTGTCCCACCGAGGCCGTGTTCCAGGCTGACAGAGTGTTTGTTAAGAAGTTTAATTAGTAATCGCCTCTCTCCAGGGCCAAGGACTGCAAATGGGCGTAAACAGGGGAGCGCTTCCACCATGCTAGCACAGAAATAGCCACCAAGCGACCGGCTGACAGGCTGACTGAAAACAAACACACTCCTGTCTCAGTGGGAGACAAGACGACGTGTTGTTACTCCTGTATTTCCAGTCTATCCATACACCAAAAGACTGGAGAAAAGAAAAAATAACATATGTCGAAAATAATGTAGTTTTTCCATTAAGGTTTTTTGTTTTTAATGTTTGAATTGTTTGCCTTTCATCCTAAGCAGTGTGTGAATAGTACACATAGTAACTGAAGCAGAAACTAAGCTACATAGATCTAACACAGGCGCTTTATTTATGTTTTTCTATTTTATTTTTACCAATTACACTCCTTTTTATCAAATGGTTATTAATAATGCTTTTAATATTAAGATACTACTAATCATGTACATTGAGGCAGTGTTTCCTCAGTGTGGATATTAGAGCACACAGACCCACTCTGACAGTAAGACAGATAGAAAACAGTGTGACGCACACACACTTTATTATTATTTCTGATGCGTTTTAATATCCCGGGTTTTTAGCTTTGAAGACATTCTTTGGGGAATATTGAATCTAAGCATTCTGTATCGGCCTGGTTTCCTTACACAGACAAAACTGAGTTAATTAGCCCCCATACCTATAGGCACATTTCATTGTCTCTCTCTTTTTTTATCGTGATATTATTAAAAGCTGCTGCTGATTCTCTCTTCCTCGCCCCTTCCTCCTCCTCTTCCTCCTCCTCTGTTGTCTAGTTATCCTATGATGCCACGGGCACTTATTTTTTTAAAGATGCAAATTGTGGCTGAGGTCCCCCCCCCCCCCTCCCCCCCCCCCCCCGCCCCTCAGCAAACCCTCCCATGCCATTAGTAACCGTTACCTGAGGAGGTTCAGTTCCAGCGGCTGAGGTTCCCCATCGCAGCCCCGCTCCACGAGGCTCGCTTAACCCCGGCCACGCCACCTCTCTGATGTTCTGCACGCCGCTCTGGCTCAAACATCCAAGTCCCCCTCGCTCAAATCCAGCTGTCACACGCCAGCGCTAAGCGCTGAGCACGGGACCTTTTGGAACGCGCCTTTCACGAAGAAGAAAAAAAAAAGAATCAGTAAGTCTTTCCCAAGCGATGCCCCTCTCTTCCTCTTTCTTCCTCTCACAGTCTACAACCTTGTCACAAATTCCTTGAAGAATATGAAGTGATAACCTCAAGCCATACGATTCACACTAAAGGACTGTTTTACATCGCCAAAGGGGCCATCGCCAGCTTCTCCACATCATACCGAGCGGATGTTTTTCACAACAATATGCAAAGTCACTGTCACCATGGGATTCTGAAGGAAGAGGAGTGGAGCGCTTAAAGATTCGAAAAAGTCATTATTTGAAGAACTTTTGTTCCTCATATTCTTACTGTTGGATCTCATGATGTACTAATGCATCCTAGAGAATCCAAGGGGAAATGATTAGGGTTTTCCCCAGCCGACGGGATAGGCTCCATTGATATTCCACACGTAGTGATGTAGAATCTGCTGCTGATGCTGTTTGTGTGTAAGGCCCTCGTTCATCTGCATCAGGGCAGATCTTTCACTGTAGAGTGGGGTCTGTTTTCCTCGCTTTTCCATGTTATGAAGTTGCTACCTCGGTCTATGTTTCAGTGTGGGGTACTAGGCGTTGGGTTCTAGGCATCGGGTTCTAGGCGAAGGGTTCTAGGCTTGTGGGACTCCCAGATGTAGAGAAGAGATTAGTGTTCCACGTGAATTAAGCACAAGATCCCCAGCAAGCAAAACTGGCTCTCATTCCTGTCAGCACTCAACATTCCACACTCAATGTTAAAAAGTAACAAAAATGCAGCTTATTATTCGATTTAAAAACAAGTATTTATTTTTCTCTTTCTACTCCTCAGTGACTCAACTGCTGCTCTACAAAGACACTGGTCAGAAGTGTCCTTAGGCTGAGGAAATGTATTCTAGAAGCCTTCATCCAGACATGTTCAGGGTTTCAGGGGCCACAGCTCTGTCTGAATGGGGCCATTTCATGTGCCGTGATGCAGAGGCAGGCTTTAACAACGCCGTTAAGCATAGTGACAGCCCCTCTGAAGAACAGCATGATCACAGGCAGTCACACTATGCAGATGGTGGCAGATGATCATTTTAACGTGACTTGAATCCCAATATGACATGCGCTGTGTCTGAGATGAGAAGTATGGATCCTGTAAGAACAAAGGGGGGGGGGGGGGGGGGGGGGGGGGGGGCTGTTTGACACTGACAGTGATCGTCTCGTACGTTTACTCGTTCAGGTGTTGCTGTGTGAGGGGAAAAAACAAAACACGCTTCATTGTCTTTTTCGCCCCAACAGCTATGAAGGTTTTCTCTTTGTGTGTGTGTGTGTGTGAGGGAAGAAAAAAAAGAATTGAAAAGCTATGACACGTTGTTGCTCATCAACGTGCTTTTTTTTTTTTTTTTTTACAATTGTATGTCCTGTCTCTGTTTGTGCAGCTGGATATTTACTGAGGCAATTCAGGTTAAGTACCTCAGAAACACTGCAGAGGGCCATCTGGGATTCCAGCCTCCTGGTCACGACGCTGGTCCTTAACCAGTCCTGCTAATTGGGCTAGCAGTATAATTCATGTGTTTATGTAACACAGGGAGCAGACATCTCATCATGAATCTTAGCAGACTGTTACATTGCGGTTTTGAAAGGCAAATTCATTGCCTGCTCGCTGTTCGATCGTAGCCAGCGTAGCTATGGATACCGTAAATTACAGATGTTTTCATTTCACAAAAGGAGGGAGGAGCAAAAAAACTAAAACAAAAGAAAAGTGAATTAAATCAAAAGAAGCTTTTAATTTACGTAAATGTTGCCTTGTCTTAATGAAACTTCACTGGTGGGAGGTGCTTCTAGTAGATACATGATATCTCCTGCAGAATATGCATTTGCAATCATTATCTCAAATGAACATCAACAAATCTCCAGCGTGTATTACAGCAGATTGAATGTGAGTGTTCCAGATACACTCTGCAGATGAATCATGTTTGTTGTAATCCTGTCGAGCTGTCATGTTATTGGAAGATGGAGACTCAGTCAGCACACTGCTGCAAGCTAGTGAGACGTCCCATTTTGGAATAAATATTCGGTTTAATTCCTCCATTTAAGCCGCATGTCTCATCCCTCATCACAGTCGTTCTTCTGGACTGTTGGGAACTTCCTCTGGTCAGAAGGTGTCAAACATTCGGATGACTTTGTTAACTTTTCCCAGAAGCTTCTGGAAGCCTGCCTTTGCTGTGTGTCAAGGTGGTCATTTTGAGAACAGGAATGTTGCAAGATTTGTTCTGACCACTATGTATAAGAAAAGAGTGTGTGTGTGTGTGTGTGTGTATGTTGTGTATTTAGATGGTTGTGAAGTGTGTGTCATGGCACCAGAAAACCCTTTTTTCACCTCAGAGTTCTGACTGAACCGTGCATAATTGGTTGGTCAGCTCCTTGCTAATTAGCGTTGATTTAATGTGGCCATCCCTGAGGTGGTTAGGTGGCTCAGTGCTGGAGAGGGGGGGGGGGGGGGGGGGGCTCAGTGATGAGGTGGGGGGGGGGGGGGGGCTGACAGAGGAAGGTACGGTGTGTTCAGGGTCTCTTTGTGAGGGGCAGTTGACGTGGCAACAGGGATGTTGGAGGGCGTCTCTCATAGCTTTATGACATCATCATCATCATCATCACACGGGCCACGCCGCCCCCTCAGCAGGATGCCCCCCCCCCCCACCGCCGGTTTGGCACAGCCAAGAGCTCCAGGCGGGGTCATGCGTGCTGACGTATGTTGGGGCCGGGGCGGCGTGCCAAGCTAACCCTCGCTCGACTGATCGCGGATGTTGATTTCAATTAGCTCAATCACACGCTCTTAAACTGACCTTTCTGTTTCCAGGGCTTCTGTCTCGCTCGTTACACTTTGTTGTTTTTGTTTTGTTTTTTCTCCCTCCTTGTCATCCGTTCATCTTGAACTTTAACACCACAGATGCCCCCCCCCCCCCCCCTCCTCCTCCTCTTCCCTCCCACTGTGTCCACAGGGTTCAGCTCTGTGTTGTATGTGTGGCTTCTGGGGATGGCAGACCCTCTTCGTTAAGCGGGCCAAGACATTTCAGTCCTGGCCTGCCAAGCCATGTTGGTCAGCAAGAGGCTTGAACAGGCTGGGTGTCTGGGTGTCTGGGTGTGGGGGACGGGGGGACGGAGGGACGCGGGGACGGAGGGAGTTGTCAGCCAGGCTAATGATGTAAAACCTCCCTCTGTAATCAGTGTGAGCAGCGGTTGGCCTTGATGGCTGGTGGCAGGCTGATTGATGCTGCCCTGTGCCCTCATGCAGGGCTCCGCCATGTACAGCCCACTGTGTAAACACCGTCACCGTGGCGATTCTCTTAGCTCCGTACGCCCTGGACCAATGGCTGGGTCTGTTACCTGAATCGCTGCCCAAAAGCAAGCAGGAAGTGACACTTGAGGACCGTGAGCACAGCGGCCTGGCCGTGTGTCTGTGGCTTCTACCAGACAGGAAGCAGAATGCATACCGCTAGGATTGGCTGACTGATGCGTGTGAGTGCTCCTGTTATAAGGTTTTATTGAAATGTTCACATTTAGATTAGATTAGATAAACCTTTATTTGTCCTCCAGGGGTGGAAATTGCAGTTCACAATAGCAGCAGAGTAAAGTACAGCACACAGAGTTGCAGGGTAATATAACAATAATGGCAATAACAATAACCACAATTAATGGTCAATTAATGGTGGAGAGCAGTATTAACTGGACGTTATAATGTTTAGTTTATGGTTAGTTTAGTCACGTGTTAAGATGGGTTTGCTTGTTGAGCCCGTTGAACACATTTAAATAATACATATTGGGGACTAAACTGGACTATATACCCAAGGCTAAGTGCTTCATGTTATTGTAAATACTGTCCTGGCATTGGGATTTCATTTCCAATCTAGTAACGCTTAGCAACGACTATTGAACAGATTTAAACTGCCATACTCCCACTAATTATTACAAAATTATGTACCTGCTAGGATAAATCATACTCTCCGTAAATAAAATGCACAGATACATTTTCATTGAGGTAAATTTAGAAATGAGTGTGGGCGGGGGGGGGGGGGGGGGGGGGGGGGGGGGTGGGGAGTGTCCAATTTAAACCCTTTTTCCTCTGATTTAAGATGTCCTCCTCTGTGCTGGCGAATTCTTATTTGTGTTTTAAATTCCTTCCCAGCACAGCCCCCTGGTAACCTGAGAACGCAGTAACGTCACAAATGTCTCTATTTTACCAAAGCTCCAGTTTTGTGAGTGAGCCATGGGGAGGCCATGTCTTTAAATATCCTCGGCGTGGCTCCCGTGCAGGGGGGGTCGACTCTGGGGCCCCGTCGGTCAGAGTGGTGGCTCCTCTCTCCCCCAGCCCAGCCCAAAACGCTCAGCTCCCAGCCAGAGATAAGTGCTCCTCCAGAGATGGGGCCCTCCTCTCAAATTGCCTTCCACATCTGTGTGAGAATGTCCAAGATGTGCATGTTTAACATGTGACCATTAATCACAAAGAGACAGTCAATTAAAGCCATCACTGCAGCAGGAATACGCTACCTCAGAACATCACAGGGAACTAAAACACAAAGACATGTGGATGTTAGGAACACAGTTATCCTGCTACGTATAATATCATATCATAATAATAACATGCCCATGCAGTATCCATATGATTAAGATCTTAGGCTATGAACCACATAACGAGGTTTAGTCATGAATATTTAATAATGTAGCCAGTAATGAGAGAGATTAGAAAACAAAACCGACTTTTTAACAAGACAAAACACATTTGCAGTGACGAGGATACGGTCGTTATCCACAGTAGCAGATGTTCATTGGTGCGTTAAAAAGGCAGAGAAAACCTCCTTTTCATCCTTGCCTGTTCTTCTTGTATTCTTGTCATCCGTTGTCTTTTGTCACGAGCACAGCCTGTAGATAGAGTTGTCAAGATGGACCTGCAGGTCAGGGTTCAAGCAACCTCTTCACTTCAGTTGACCTTGAGGACAGACAGATTTATACTCTGTCAACGTCTCTGTTTGAGTGTGCCCCCCCCCACCCCCCCCCCCCCCCACCCCCCCTTCCCAGCTGCCCATTGTATGATTGCAGAACGCCATAATAGAGATGCCAGTGCTCAACCTCTGTCATCTTCCCTGCTACACTGCCTGTCACGAAAGCAGAATAGTAACACAACAAGGGGGAAAAGTCTAGACAGATAAAAAAAAAAACTACTTTTTGTCTGACAGTTGAAAAAAGAAATACATGTTGATCAATTTGCCAGTGTAATCACAGTAAATTACCTTAGCTCATTTGCAGGTTGTTGTCAGAGAGACAGTTTATCCGTTTGACAGCTTAGTTTGCAGTCCAGGGACTTGTGAAATATCACACTTTTTTTTCTCTCTCTTTCCCTCCAAGTTCTATGTGAAAGCTACAGTGAGAATGTGTGACTGAGAATCATGAGACAACAGCACCAGACTTGATTTTATTACTGATGCAGCCACCTTGAACATCTCCTATCCTGCTCTGTATTGATTGATGCCCTCAATGATTTCGTATCCCGTTTGTACGCACGTTCATCGAAAACAGCTGGAGGATTATCGGACACAGCTTTAATGCTCAGATCCATACGTCTCTCTCTGCCTCTTCCGTCAATTTGCACGGAGAAGCCAAACCCCAATTGTACAGTATCTTTCCCCCCCAAGGCAGAAGAACCATCACAGCATTGTTGATTCTTGTTCTGCAGCTTGGTCTGTGTGTGGGTAAACAAGGGGGTTGACACGAGTTAATTATTAATTAAACATGAGGGCAGGAATTCAACACCGACGCTTCCCTACGGGGCCTATAACCCAGCGGGGGGGGCGAGGGGGGGGGGGGAGAGCAGGTAGTGAACTGTCCCTGGAGTCACTCTACCCAATGAGACGGCAGACTCACACACTAACGAGCTGTTTGCAGACCTGGGTACCACAGTGACAGTGGTGACCTTTGACCCTGCAGCAACAGCGCCAGGGGAAAACAAGGATGGGAGTAAGGTGGGGTTGGGGATGGAGGGGGGGGGGGGGGGGGGGGGAGGGGGGGGGGGACTGCCGTGGATCGCGTTTGTTTATTTGGACTTCCTGAATATTAGGTGGACCCCCCCCCTCCTTCCCACACACACTCTCCCTCTCTGTTTCCCCGGGATGCGTCTAACCTGATTGGGTTAGTTTGAATTCCTGGCCAGCAGTGCTCCACAGGAACAGCACCTCAGTATTGTTCCAATCATACATTGTTACTCTTCCTTTGCGTAGCCATGATATTCTCCTTTTCTACTAAATTAACGCTGTAGAAAGAAAGAAATCCTAAGCGATGGTGAAAAACACGCAAAACACTGGACCTGTTCGCCCCCTGCAACCCTGAAACATGTTAAGAACATTCCAGATGAATTTCTCCCCGCCAAACATAAGTGGGAGATGTTAATAACCCTAATGACAGATACTTAACAGAGGAGAATTTGTGTCTGTGGCTGCCAGTTTGGTTGCCACCATGCCCAGTGACAGTAACCCCCCCCCCCCACACACACACCTAATTAGCCCTCCTAGTATGACATCATGTGATTAAATTAGAATGAATCATCTCCCCCTGGACGTGCTACAATGAAAACAGGCTTAACAATCGTCTGTTTTGCTTTGCTGTTTAAAGCTGTGGCCGAGGTAATAATTAACAGCTTCAGCTCGGTTGGATTTTCGCCATTATCTGTTCATTAACAACGACAAGAGGTTCAAGGTTAAAAACTCATTTAATTGCCTTTATGTTAATTGCGTTATTAATAGGAGGGGGCTGCGGAGTGTGGTTGTGTCCGGTCGCCGGTCTGAATGCAGGGGGGGGCCTCATTTCGTAGTGTTACAGATGCAGGTTCCCCTGGAGGGGGGCCTCATTTTTGCAGTGTTACAGATGCAGGTTCCCCCTGGAGGGGGGCCTCATTTCGCAGTGTTACAGGTGCAGGTTCCCCTGGAGGGGGGCCTCATTTTGCAGTGTTACAGATGCAGGTTCCCCTGGAGGGGGGGCCTCATTTCGTAGTGTTACAGATGCAGGTTCCCCTGGAGGGGGGCCTCATTTTGCAGTGTTACAGATGCAGGTTCCCCTGGAGGGGGGCCTCATTTCGCAGTGTTACAGGTGCAGGTTCCCCTGGAGGGGGGCCTCATTTCGTAGTGTTACAGATGCAGGTTCCCCTGGAGGGGGGCCTCATTTCGTAGTGTTACAGATGCAGGTTCCCCTGGAGGGGGGCCTCATTTCGTAGTGTTACAGGTGCAGGTTCCCCTGGAGGGGGGGCCTCATTTCGCAGTGTTACAGATGCAGGTTCCCCTGGAGGGGGGCCTCATTTCGTAGTGTTACAGGTGCAGGTTCCCCTGGAGGGGGGCCTCATTTTGCAGCGTTACAGAGGCACGCTTCTCTTCTCCCAGGTGGGGATCCTCTGCTGGAAAAGAGGAACCCCAGAATGAATATGACCTGTTCTTAAACAACTATGACAAACATGCTCTCCTGCGAGGAATTAACTCAAGAGTTGGTTAAGGACACACACACACACACAAACATGTGTGCGCACACACGTGCACACCCAGTTATAGCATCGTACAAATCCAGTTCCCGTTAGCAAACATAGATCATATTCCGCCTCATTTGAGGAACCCATCTGTCTCTATGGTTGCCACTTGTGATTAAAATCTCTACATCATTACATCCTGTGGTGGTAAAATCCTTCCCACCTCCCAAAGTGTCTAACCCAGTTGGGTTTTGATGACTAAATTAGCAGTCTGCTTGGGAGTCATGATAATGAAAATGCCTTTCAGCTAAGCTATTTCAGTCTTGAATATTGCGAAAGGGGCCAGTTTCAGAGGAGTCTTGGCATTTTACCCTAATTCACATTCGTATTAGCTTAGCAGCTGTTGAGAGACATTTTTTTTTCTTAAAATTTCTGATTAGTTTTTGTTGATTTGTTCAGTAGTGGAAGAAATATTATAATGTTATGCACCGTCAACGATTTTGTACCAGCCCGCTAGAAAGTGTGTAAAAAAAAACAACAACCCCCAGCCTGTGCCAAGTAGTGATGCATTTACTAAGTGATTGTAGGTGTTGTGTAATGTTATGCTTTGCTAAGCGTTTGGTTGCTACCATGTAGCGTTAGGTTGGTGAGTGTGGGGTGATTGGAGTGTATATGGTGTTTCTAACCAAACCCTTGACATCATTGTAAGTAACTACTGTTATTTAGCAATTCTTTGGGGGTGCTTTATTTAAAAAAAATTTTTTTTAGGAAGACCTTCCCACACAGGTTAATACTCATACCATTAGAAATTCCACTTGTACCAGTTTTAGTTGTTTAAGGGAAAAAATATTAAAAGAAATTACCTACAGATACATTGAGAATTTAAATAAGCAGAACTAGTTTGTTTTGGAGCTATACAATGTTGTCCCCCCCCCCCCCCCCCCCACGAAACTGTCCACATGAATACAGCTGGTGTACATAGCTACCTGGGAGCCTGTATGTGGTGTAATCCTCTTGGACATAAACGCTCCCGTCTGTGCTCTACTCTCTCCACAGCCCAGCCCATGTGCTCTCAGTCATTAATGATTAGAAACCGTCGCGCTAACATCTGTTTCCAAGATAGATATGATTAGGAACACTCGTATGTGCATGTGTGCTGAGCCCCCCCCCCCCCCCCCTCCCCCCTGCCTCCCCCCTCCTCTCTCTCTCCTTCTTCCCTGGTACCACATCAATATGTAGCATAATGAAGATAACTAAATGCCATGGAGAAGTTGTTAGTTTACAAGTATCGCCAGGCAGAAATGAGGCCAGAGGGGGGTGGGGGGATGGGGGGGGGGGGGTGGGGGGGGTGATGGTGGGGTGGGGGGTGGGGGGGGGGGGGGATGATGAATGGGTCCATCTCCCCCCAGCAAAATGATGACCTGAATCCTGCTTTCTTCCTCTCCTCCCCAGCGCCAACTGGGCCACCATTTTTCACCGGCCTCACATTTAGCCACGGACAGGCTGCTAGCCCCACCCCCCTTCCCCAGCCTCTCCCCC